>APFE031226231.1:81041-111755 GCA_000404065.3 Pinus taeda | reverse complement strand
ATATATAAGCCTGAAAAACAATCACTGATTGGCAGTCTTATACAGAAAATAGAGGGTGACAACCAGAAACTTCTAACGCCCTATATTTTCCAAAAAAAAAAAATCTCTCTCATTTCATAGTTTCATGTCACTCCACTTCATCTCACTTCACTTCACTTCATTTCATTTCATTTTATCATCATGTTCCGCCAATAAAAGCCCTTTCATGACCAGTTTTAATTCATTCAGTCATTGTTCATCCATATCCATTCAGTCATATGTTCACTATGTGAGTTTCCGCAACTGAATCCTGTTTCCACAGGTAAAAATTGATTCCGCAGTTGATTGTTGATTTCACAGCTAACACTCTGTTATTCAACACTGACAGTCAAATGTTAGCCAAATAATAATAAGAACCAAATGCGGGTATGACAAAGGAAATATTTTGAAGATATAAAATACCTAAAAGCATCAACAAGAAGCAACCAATCAAAGGTTAGTGGACGGAAGTGGTAAAGTTCTAAGGTATGATCAAAGTTCATTTCAAATAGCATTTTAAGGGACAATTTATATAGTTATGAAACCATCGGATCCATTATATGTAATGATTCGCCTTGATAGCTCTCATAACCACTCCATGGCCTTTACGTAATTCCACCACGAAATTTCCATTAATTTTTAACGGCCTCATGATCCGTCTTTGAATTTAACTCATGTTTAAATGTACTTTGACATTCCACCTGTTGAACTAGGTCATTATGAGAACGTAATCTATTTGATCATGACTCTTTCCTGCTGCACAAATTCCGCAGCCATTTTGTGAGCATGCTAACATCTATTCCGCAGCTGCCTAGTTCAATGCTCTGCTGAGCTCACTCTATTTCTATACTATCCCATTGACGTTGCATTTGCCCTGTTCACATAAGCCCTCGCTCCGTGAGCTCATTTTCACTACCTATTCTCTATTCTTTTGTTTACAACTACTGGTTTTTCTCCACAGTTCTTCTCCATCTCCCGCTAACACAATCGTTTCACCTCCGTCAGCCCATTACTCATAGTCCATCACTCACAGATGTATTTTTAAGGTAGATGAAGAAATGGGCCTACTGGTGTGAATAGAGCTGGATGGGCCTAACTTCATGGAGGGTTACACACAATTGAAAAATGTATTAAGGAAGGCACGGTGGCTGCAATTCAGCTGGAAATTCAGAGGTCACAACAAAGAAGTTACGGAGACATTTGCAAGGTCTTTTGATGGTGTGGAAGTTGAGGTTGGAGATCTTAAATTCTCAATCACGGAGGCATCTATCACAGCAGCAACGGAACTCCCACAGGAAGGGGAACAATGGTTCAAAAAGAAAAAATTTGATGAGAAGGCCTGGAGGATTATGTTGCGTAACATAGGTATGGATATAACTGTCTTCAAACGTGGAATCCATGTTTATGCTCTAGAGGAAAAGTGGACTAGTTTATTATTGATAATCCAGAAGTTTATTACATGTGAAGGATAGTTTGGGTACATGTACATGTACCACACCCGGCTGCTAATGAATTTCCTAGAAAATCAAACTATCGATTTGCCTTATTTTCTGTTGAATAGCCTAAAAAAGATGACCACAACTGTACAAAAGAACCTGGATGATATAGAGTCCCACCTTTATCATCGCGGCCTTGTCAAAATTTTGATTAAAAATAGTTGAAGGAAAGAAAAGATACTTGGGAATAGTTTTTGATTCGAAACTTCTTTCAGGACCCACCTGAAACACTTGAAAATATCTCAGCAAGGAAAAGTAGGAGACAAAAAATAAATGTGAACATTCAGGACACTCCTACTAACATAGCTAAAGACACAAGTAAGGAAGAGAAGCTGTCTAAAAGAAGGAAGGACTGAGAGTAGGAAGAAAGAGGGACAAAAGGGGAAAAGGAATATTGAAGTTGCCTATCAAACCCTAGATCCTTCCTCAAGGGAAGATCAAATACTCTCTGAAAGACAAATCTACCTTAGGGAACAATCAACTGCAGCAAATAGAAAAGGGAAAGAAAAACAAAGTGTGGAGAAAGGGGACCCCAGCTCATAGAATCTAAGGAGGAGCTCCAGACTTAAAGGAAAACTGAGGAAAGTACAAACTAAAGGGGCCCACTTCATTGACTTAGGAGAAGAAACAACAGAGCAGTCTCCAGCAATCTCTCCTGGCCATAGACCACCACATTCTCAACCAAATATTGAGACCATTCCTCTAGATATTGAGATCAGTCCTTTTCAACTGGATTTTGGGGTCAGTCCAAGAAGGACTACACCTGAGATAGATCCAAACCAGCAAATAATGTATGATTTTATCGAATCATTGGAGAAGACTGCCATAGATCCAAGCACTTCATCTACCCAACCTAATACATCACAGGAAGCTCTAATCTAATCACTAAAATAGGAAGTTTTTGAACTGGAGGTCTTGAATAGACATATCAAAAGAGAAAATGAAACATTGAAGGAACAAAGCAGGTTAGATAAAATTATTCATGACAACACCATGTTGCATCTTAGGTTGTGGCAGAAGAAGAATAGGAAATTGAAGAAAAAGAGCAGGAGGTTGAGCAGAGCTCTTATCAACCTCAAATTCAGGTGCCTAATGAGGAAGCCTAGGATGACACTGGTACCAAGAAAGAAGAGAAGAAGGCTGGATGTGTTAGCAGAGGTCTCAGAACACATGAACTGAAGGGAGGATGGTCAAAGTTTTGGTTGCATGGGGACATGCAAGACCTTCACAGTGGGGGTATGTTGAGCCTTGAAACTAGATCTCTCCAACACACTTTCCTACACTTTTTCCCCTTACCAATACCTCATAAGCTATCAAATATCATTAAATATTGATTCTAAAAGAGCATATAAGTGGTTTTCTAACTATGTTTTTGTTTTTGCTATTTGACTTAGATTTTTCTCATCAGTTGTGGAATGCAGCCACTTTACGCAGCTGATTTGACTTTCCGCAACTATTTTTGTTGATCTCTAGGTTACAGGTCTCATTAAGAAAAATGAGGCACGTGGGCAAGTCAGGAATGATCTGAACATGGATTAGGTCCTACTGGTTCAGCCAAATTTGCAAAGGAATCCCTTGGTCAAACGGTGGTCAAATGAAGAGTTCTACGGAAAACAGGTCTCTGATTTCAAACACGTGAAGGGTTCGAGACTGTTCCTAGATCCATGGGTTCATTTTGATAGTTGTAGACTGCTTCCATGATGCATAGTT
The DNA here is from genome assembly GCA_000404065.3 of Pinus taeda. Lineage (NCBI taxonomy): Eukaryota > Viridiplantae > Streptophyta > Pinopsida > Pinales > Pinaceae > Pinus > Pinus taeda. The sequence goes on along the minus strand of APFE031226231.1, from coordinate 108,531 downwards.
GTCCTTTGTTGAAAGTGTTTCATAGGAAAACAGTTATGAAATTTCCCTTATAAATAACGCGTTTGCACACACATAGAGCTAGTTAGTTTTTGATGTCGTTTGGCTGTTAGTCGTTGTACTATGCCATGAACTGGTCATGTTGTTGTAACGAGAGGAGTCTTTGTCTATTTTGCAATATAACAACACTCTCTTTTATATGATTGTGTGAGCATAATTCCAGACTGATAGCGTGTTTACCAAGGCCGTACAGAGGGCCCCTACTAGCTGAGGTTTTGTTTTCTTTATTTCTATAAAGCTTTTATGTGTTGTTTCCTTATTTCCATTGCACATATTTCATAGTTCTTCACCTGTGTATATTTCATAAGTTAGTCATGATGTTAATGTTTCATTCCTGTACATGATTTTTCAAGCATTGTATATTTTTGCTAACACTGATCAGTGTGTGTTTCAGGAAAGGCTAGGCCCGGGCATTTTCATGCAATTTTTACAATAACTAGTGACATGAGATTAGCCTTTCTGCTGACTTTATTTTTCTTAGCTTTTCAACTTCAGTTATGCTTTGATTTCAGTCTTATTCATTTTCTTTGTTAGTTAGCTTAGATATCAAATTACTCATATCATTGACGTTATCTCCAAAGCCATAGCTTAACCTGGAAAATACTACTTGGCGAGCTATCGGACTATGAATAATGTGCTTTGATTTTAGTTTTTTTTTTTTTTTCTGCAATTAGATATCAATTCCTCATATCATTGACATTATCTCCAGAGCCATAGCTTAACCCCAAAAAGACTACTTGGCGAGCTATTGGACTATGAATGATGTGATTTGATTTTAGCTTTATTTTTCTGCAATTAGATATCAAATTCCTCATATCATTGACGTTATCTCCTAAAGCCATAGCTTAGACTACCTGGCGAGCTATCAGACTATGAATGATGTGATTTGATTTTAGCTTTATTTTTTTGCAATTAGATATCAAATTTCTCATGTCATTGACGTTATCTCCTAAAGCCATAGCTTAGATTACCTGGCGAGCTACTGGACTACGAATGATGTGAATTGATTTTAGCTTTATTTTTTCTGCAATTAGATATCAAATTCCTCATATCATTGACGTTATCTCCTAAAGCCATAGCTTAGACTACTTGGCGAGCTATCGAACAATAAATGAAGTGAATTGATTTTACTTTTATTAGTTTGCAGTTTTTGATTTGTTGAGTGCAATAGCTTAACTTTTATTTTTGTATTTAGATAAACAACAGGAAGATAGTGATTTCATGATCAGTAGTTCATCATTTGTTTGATTTGAATAGCAGCACATTTCCATTCTTGTTTAAGTACTAATTTTATCAATAACATGTTTTGAGATCTTTTGAAGTGCTAAGTTTTGGAAGTTACCATTAGGGACATAAACCTTGTCTTGAAATCTACATCCATACTTGACCTTTAAAAGTATTCTTATGACCTTAGAATAGAATTTCCATTTGCATTAGACACTTTAGGAGTTCAATAAGAACAAAACCCCCAAAAAAACATAAACTATAAAACAACGAAGTAAGAAAAAGGTTAACTAAGCACATATGGTGCACCACACTTCATTAGTTTACGATACCCGGATTGTTAATTTATGTAGAGCAATTTAAGACGTTAAATTGACTAGACGTGTTTTTATGGACAGTTTGGAGGAAAACACTGATAATTTTCCCGTCAATGAATTATTAGTTCTGATAGCTAAATATTGATACCATGCCCATCAACGAACTATCAGTTCTGGCAGCTAAAGTTTGACCATAGGATTATCGGTGAATTGTGGGAAGGGTGCTCGAGGAAGTAGGAGCGACACAATAGAAGACTGTATTTGAAGGGATGACAAGGCTTGATTCCCAACAAAGGAGGCAAAACAATGATGCACTTTATAGTCCTTATTTTTAGCACAATTCACAACAAGTTGTTTTTTGGAAAAACAAATATGTTTTGAAGTATATTTTACATGCATGTACCTAAAGATATACATTGTTATTTTAGATTATTGTAATTAAGTTTAGCTAGAAACTTGTTAGCTATTGTATCTTCTATATAAAAAGTTTCTAAATAAGAAGAAGGGGTTGGAACTTTGAAAGATAGCATTTTGTATTTACTATGTGATCGAATTTTAATAAAACAATTTATGTGAGCAATTTGTAGAAATTCCCTTGTTGCAATTTCCAATCTGTCTCTTGTTGTTATATTTTCATCATGTATAAATGCTAAGTGTTGAATTTGGAATTCATATTTGCTATGATCCATTTTCTTATGTTTCATATCTTTACATGTTTTTTCTACATATAAATCACACTACTTTCCTCCAACGTCCTCCAAGTTTCTTGAAACTTGTCAAAGAAATTGTTACTATCTCAATTTTGTAATTTTTTTCTCACTGAACATGTTAGTATATAAACCCGATTGGGTTAGAATCCATACCCAATGGTCAAATTTTCCTACAATCCAACCAACCTTAATATGTCTTAAATAAATCAGGCCATAGGACTTATTGCAAACCCTTTACAACTGTGACCTTGGGTAGCTGATTTTAGGGAGAGAGCCCTCTCCTGATTGAAATGGCCATATTTTCAACCTCAAAGTGCTTTGAGGTTACCTTAGAGGTTTTCTCACAATGATGGTTTCCTCTAAGTGTTAACATGAGCAATGGAAGAAACACTATTCAAGTAGGTGTAGAAGCTTACAAGATATAGTTTCAATGCCAAATGTTGTAATCCCAATCTAATAGATGGAGTGGTAAACCATACGCGTTACTATTGACTCATTTTCATGTACCATTATCACCATCATCTGTTAGTCATTTTTCCAAAAGGTAGTGTGTGGAACTTTTCAAAGTTGATTTGTGCTTCCAAACTCCACACACCTCCCACTTTCTTGACACTCCTCTTTTGCACATAGTCGACCCCACACTAATTTATACTTAGCCATTTTTAAGAGTGTGAAAAACACCCAACCCATCCATCTCTCGACAGATTCAACTTTCCACACATATCATTCTCCTATACATTCTCTCATCTACAATTCTATTTCTCAATACACATAAGGCTTCCACACAAGGGGTATTATATACTCTATCAAAGTGACTCTTTTCTTATATGCCATATTTAGTGAGAATCATGGAAAATAACCATTTTATCCTTTTAAGGCTAGTTGAAATATCATTAAGTAACTCTGATATCTAAGGTGGAAAGATGTTGATATTGTATTATGAGAATCCAATTATTTATTATACCAGTTAAATACATGACATATGTTATTAACTTCTCATTATTATTTTGACTTGGCTCAATGAAGGTTGTAATTTATATAGAAATGTGTTACTAAATGCTACCGTAAACTAATATTTAAATAACTAAAACCTTTGTAAGACCTCACTTGACCTAGCACGTATAGCTATGTGCATTGAATGAGTAAAACAATACGACGAGTAAAAGGAAAAAGGATACCTTTTGTGGGGATATTTAGCTAATTCACTTACCTCACATAATGAGAAATTCCATTGGTAGACATCCCATAAATGGTATATGAAATTCTTTCCTAAAGAGAGATATGAGAATAAAATTTGGAGTATAGGGATTGATAACATTGCATATGTCCTAGATGATTTTTATTCTAGAGAAATTGTTTGTCGATGTGCTCCCTAGCTCAACTCTAAGATTAGAACTATCAAATTTATTTCCTATATAGGATGAATATAGTTTTGTTAACTCCCAATGTTTCCAAAGTATGGTTAAGGTACCAAACCGAAATAGACAACCAAAATTGTTTGTTGTTGATGGCTTCCTCAACTCTCAAGGTGGAAGAATTAATGATATTTGATACTTAGTGCTATATACTGAACTCATTCCAACCAATCATTTTCTCATTGATATTTCATTATGGGTAGAAAAATATGGAGATTTTTCTTGGTTATTTTCTTATGTTTTGGGATTTGAAGCAACATCTCACGTACCTATGTCAATATTGTATACATTATATCTTTTCTTTTCTAGAAAATATATTTTCTTTTACTAGATGAAAATTATATCCAATGAGATCTCCTTCCAATTAGCAAATTATTACAATACGTAGAGGTTCTTCATCGTGGCCTACCTAGTGATGGCCATAATCTATTGTAATTTTTTCAACAACTTACCCCTCAAAGAGTAAAATGAACATTGAAGTGAAATTAGTACACTTTTGGTACCTTATTCTATGGAAACAAAAATCTCCATATTACTTATGCCTTATCGAAGAGAAAAATTTCAAACATTTCAGGTACATGCTAATAGGAAATGAGCCATAGAACATGCCTTCATAGGCAGAGGATTTCTTGAATGGGAAAGGAGTGCATTTAGAAAAGGACAACCATAGATATTTAGGCTTTATCATTATGAAGATATACTATTGTTACTTCCCACATTAGTTTCTAATAAGAAATTTGTTGCATAAGTCTATAGAAAATATTGTTCCTATTCAATTATGTTCGATACAAAAAAGAATAAAAAATCATTTCATTATCATTTACTATTTTTTAACTAGGCATATGATCAATGATAGATCAACTAATGTACCTGAAATTGAGTCATTATGTTGGGGGCATGCAAACTCATCTTAAGCATAGTTTATCTTTGTTTCAAGCTTGTATAAAAAGGAAACGAAATCCAAGCATAATTTTTTCTCATGTTTCAAGCTTATGAAAAAGTGAAACTGTTTTCAGCTATCCTCAAGCATAGTTTCCCATGTTTCAAGTTTGTGTAAAAATGAAACCATTCTCACTTTACCTCTCATGATTGACATTTTTATCAGCCAGTTTTTGCTAGATGAGCCTTGGTTTTTTCATTCCATCGTCACCATCTCGTTGGCCACTCACACGCTTTCACTTGGTTGTTTTACCCTTTCTTGAGGAACATCTGTGATGAGTGGTCTTATTATCCATCCTCTTGATATTTACATGTTTCGAGCAGTTTCATCATGATGAGAGACAATTTATATCCTTTTATACCACTCATTCTTCTAGGAGGAGTTCTCTTTTATCTCTTTATGAACTCCAAAAATATGAAAATATTGTTGATCACTTGTCTTTTTGAACTCGTAAAAGTAAATGAAATTACATCTACTCAATATAAGTTTAAACCTTTTCTAGACTTAGATGGACTAGATATGAAAGAGTAATACTTTAGTCGAACATGGCTAAGAGGTTCTCTTGAATATTGTTTTCTAGCTTTTCTGATTTGAAAGACTATCTACGAAAAAGGACCTTTGGAGTTTTCTTTTCTGCCTCTTTTTAAAACTCTCTAAACATGAAAAATATGTTGAGCTACCCCTTTGTCGGACTCGGAAAACTTAAACAATGCAGGATTGTCATCATGACGAGACCGAGCTACTCCTTCATAGGGCTTGTTAAACTTACTAGAATGGATTCATCCAAAGGATGAACTTATACGACAAACATATTTTATCCTCTTCAAGCTTGTGAATAAAAATAAAGAGGTACTCGCTAGAAATAGCAGGGGGGAAAATGGAAGTAAATGTGTCTTGTATTATATACGAAAGGCAGCATGTCTCTCTTGAACTTGACGCTCATCTACATTTCGTGTCAGGTTTGGGATATCCCCACTTAGTCACTTGCCTTCGTAATTTTGGGAAATCCATTTGCCTCTCATTTGACAGTTATTTATTGTCACCATGACCTTTGATCCTATGTTGAGTCAAATGCTGCCAAACTCTGGAGTCATGTTGCCGATATGTTCAAGAGAAGTTCTCTCTGTAAATTGAAACCTCTTATACCCCATTTTACCTTCTCTGCTACAATCCTGAATCACTCTCACAAAATTACTAAGTCCTTTTGTAGGTTTTAACCCCACAGAAAAATTACCTACAAACGAATTATTAAAAGCAAAAAATAAGCAATGGCAAGAGCATAAAACATAAAACAAATATACACAGAGATTCTTCCCTGGATCCCAAAACCAGGACTACCAGATCTATTTTTCATTATATTCCTTTCAATGTTACAATGCATATATATACATGTTAAAGCATCCATAAGCCCCAATCCATTAACACTGGATTAGAACATAACCGTAGTTCCCTTGATTGGATCTACAAAATACCATGGACAGAAAACCATCATGCCCAAAACCATGTGCGAAATCCATGCAAAAAACCGTAGGTAGGTCCGCTTGCCTAATATAGGGCCCAATTTTTCTTTTTCCTGGGGTGTTGCCCCAAACCCCGTGCATGGGGGCTACCGCCCCCCTTCTACACCCAATGCAACATACAGGGGTGTCTATCGTCCCCATGTGCCCCCCCGTGCATGGGGTAGTCATGGAAAGAATATAACACACACCTAACACCTTTGTTTTGTGTTGATGATGTGGGAATCATTGTGGCCCTCCTTCAACGGATCACTTCCTGTCGACTTCAGCTCATTATCCAGGAAGATGATCTAGAAACTCCCTTTCAACACCTTTGAGCTTGCATGCCTCAATGGTAGGTTCTTTGCATTCGATGATAGTTTCACATCATCGACCTTCGATCGAATGATTCTATGAGTGTTTGGCTTCATATTCCTTATTCACACTCGTGGATTGTGCTCTTGTACCTTGAGAGCCATTTCCATTATTGGTGGTTTCTCTTGTGCCTGTTAATGGTTCACATCATTGACTGTTAATCAAGTGGTTTTCTACCATGTTCGACTTTGAAATGTTGATTCACATGGTTAGATTCATACTTTGGTTGGATCAGGATAGAGATGAAGACCCTAGATTTCATCTAATAAATCTAGGCTGCATGGAGTTATCTAGTATTCATGATTGTATACATGATCCTTTCTAGTCAGATGGCGGCATCCATGTCATGGATCCATACATATGATCCTTACTAGACGGATAGATACATCCATACCATGGATCCATACGCATGATCCTTTCTAGTCGGATGGTTGTGCTCATGATGTGGATTCATGTATTGTTAAATGCCTACTCAGAAATGTCATATATGTTGTATTATGTTTGATTTACAAGTCTCTTGATGGTAGTTCTCCAAAGTCCTTTCCTTGACTTGTAAATCACTTCAGCCATCACTTCCTGTTCTAACTTAATTCCTTAGGGGGCATCTGTTATACAATAATTTGTCGCACTCCCTGTCTCATACCCTGAGCTATCGAACTTTGCCCAAAATTTCGCAAAGCAACAAAAGTTGTCAATGAATTCACCATGAAAAGCATTATTTAGAGAATCCTTGAAGAAAAGAACAAGAAATGACTTGAATTGATTCTAGAAGAGCTTGCCAAAATCCCTATTAGCAAGCCTAGTGCTACTTTTAGAAGGAAAACCCATGTTGGTATCCTTTGGTCTAACTAGTGACTAACGTTGGCAGCACGACTTTGGATAGGAAAATCCACGTTGATCCTCTTTAGGAAGTTTCTCCAAAAATGGAGTAGTAGTTTCTCTTACTAGAAGCCTCAAGAATAATGAGCTGGCTATTGTTGAATAAGGATATGGTCGATTTCTCCCATTTTGATTCCTTCATCCTCCCTTTAGGGATCTTCCCCTTAATATGTGGAACTTTTTTCCCCTTTTGTGGATCCATAACTCCCTCTCCTTTCTCCTTCACAAATTGGTAGCAATTAGGCACAATTTAGCAACAACATGACCAATCTAGTCTGAACAACCATTTGAGGGTGTAAGGGGATGCATTTATAGTGAAGGCTATTAAACACTAATTTTGCACACTCCCCGCCTCATACCCTGAGCTGTCGAACTTTTCCCAAAGTGTTGCAAAGTGACAAAAGCTACCAATAAATTCACCATGAAAAACATTGATCAAAGAATCCCTGAAGAAAAGAAGAAAAAAATTCTTTGATGTAATTCTAGAAGAGCTTGTCAAAAAACCCTATTTGCAAGTCCATCACTACTTTTAGCATGAAATCCCATGGTGGTACCCTTTGGTCTAACTAGTGACTGGTGCTAGCATAGTGACTTTGGATAGGAAAATCTATGTTAATCCTCTTAAGCTAGTTTCCCCAAAAATGGAGCAGAAGCTTCCCTTACTAGAAGCCTCGAGAATGACGAGATGGTTATTGTTGTATAAAGATATGATTGAGTCCTCCCATTTTGAGTCCTTAATCCTACCTTTAGGGATCTTCTAAGATGTGGACCTTATTCCCCCTTTTGCGGATCCCTAACTCCCTCTACCCTATAAATACATTCCCTTATACCCTCAAATAGTTAGTTAGACTAGATTGGTCAAGCTGTTGCTAAATTGTGCCTAATTGCTGCCAATTTGTGAAGGAGAAAGGAGAGCTCGAGAAATCTTGGCTTGGACATGGAAACCCATCTTGAAGGAGGCTTCCAACATCAAGGAAGTGGTTGTATGCTTCCCTCTTGTGTTTATTATTAATACAAATTGTGTTTACTTTTCATAAGCTTGTAAATGACTACTTTCTTAGTATGGTTCTCCTTGATTTGTTATATGGTTTACATTAGAATGCATATGCTATGTTTTTCCTTTGTTGTCTTTGTTTTATATCTCTTTCAGGTATTCATTTGCAGTATAATAGTGAGGATCGATCATGGAAGTGAGGAGATCGAGATCGACTTCGAAAAGAAACCACATAGGAGTGAGGTAGGCCATCTTTCCTCTCTCGTGTCATTTTGATTTAAACTAGGAGAGTTTTGCATGTATTATTTTCAATTGTTACTAGATCCACTCATTGGACTAGAGGGATCGCTTCTATCCATAGAAAGGATTGCCTAGATAAACAATTGGCAACATTTCTTGGGGAACGAGTGGTATAAAGGGATAGCAATTGGTTCCAGTCATGATGGAACTGCTCAAAACATGTAAAGATCTAGAGATTGGCTAATAATACCACTCATTGTAGATGTTCCTTAGGAAAGGGTGAAACAACCAAGGGAAAGTGTGTGATCGGCCAAAGAGATGGTGATGATTGAATGAAAAAACCAAGGCTCATCTAGCAAAAACTAACTAATAAAAACGACAGTCATGAGAGGTAAAATGGGAATGGTTTCATTTTTTCACAAGCTTGAAACATGAGAAACTATTCTTGAGTATACTTGAAGATGGTTTCATTTTTTCACAAGCTTGAAACATGAGAAAAAACTATGCTTGGATTTGGTTTCATTTTTTACATAGGCTTTAAACGGAAACAAACTATGCTTGGATTTGGTTTCATTTTTACACAAGATTTAAACAAAGAAAAACTCTGCTTGGATTTGGTTTCCTTTTTACAGAAGCTTGAAACAAAGACAAAACTATGCTTGAGATAATTTTGCATTCCCCTAGCATAATGACTCAATTGGAGGGAATGACTATAGGGAATCATCATTTACTATCGGAAGCAATCCCTCTAGTCTAATGATTGGATCTAGTAACAACCAAAACAATTACATAAAAAAATCTCTTAGCTTAAATCAAAATGACATGAGAGAGGAAAGATGGCCTACCTCACTCCTATGCGGTCAGTTTTCGATGTTGATCTCAATATCCTCACTTCCAAGCTTGATCCTCGCTATTTTGTTGTGAACGAATAACTACAAGAGATATTAAACAAAGACAACAAAGGAAAAACATCACATATGCATTCTAATGTAAACCATATAACAGATCAAGAAGTACCATACTAGGAAAGTGGTGATTTACACGCTTATATAAAGTAAACATGCATTGTATTATTAATAAACACAAGAGGGAAGCATACAGCCATTGCCTTGATGTTAGAAGCCTGCTTCGAGATGGGTTTCCAAGTCCAATCCAAGATTTCTCAAGCTCTCCTTTCTCCTTCACAAATTGGTAGCAATTAGGCACAATTTAGGAGCAACATGACTAATCTAGTCTGACCAACCATTTGAGGGTGTAAGGGAATGCATCTATAGGGAAGGAGAGGGACTTAGGGATCCAAAAAATGGGGAAGAAGGTCCACATCTTAAGGGGGAGATCTCTAAAGGTAGGATCAAGGACTCAAAATGGGATAAATCAACTATATCCTTATTCAACAATAATTAGCTCTTCATTCTCGAGGCTTCTAGTAAGAGAAGCTTTTTCTCCATTTTTGGAGAAACTTCCTGAAGAGGATCAAGGCAAATTTTCCCATCAAAAGTCGTGCTGCCAACACTAGTCACTAGTTAGAACAAAGGGTACCAACATGAGTTTTCCTGCTAAAAGTAGCGATGGGCTTACAAATAGGTTTTTTTTTACAAGCTCTTCCATAATTACTTCAATGAATTTATTCTTATTTTATTCAGGAATGCTCTAATCAATGCCTTTCATGGTGAATTCATTGACATATTTTATCGCTTTGCAAAATTTTGGGCAAAGTTCGACAACTCAGGGTATGATACAAGGAATGTGACAAATTATTGTATAATAGATTCCCCCTAAAGCATGAAGTTATAACAAGAAGTGATGTATGAAGTGATTTACAAGTCAAGGCAAGGACTTTGGAGAACTACTGTTAGGAGACCTATCATTCAAACATAACACAACATATATGACATCTCTGAGTAGGAATTTAACAATACACAAATGTATAGTCATGACTAGAAAGGATCATGTGTATGAATCCACGACATGGACGCATCCATCCAACTAGAAAGGATCCTATGTATGATCGATGGCATGGATGCAACCATCTGACTAGAAAGGGTCATGTATACAATAAGGAATACTAAATAACTCCATGTAGCCTAGATTTATCAGATGAAATCCAGGGTTTTCATCTCTATCCCAATCCAACACAAGTATGAATCTAACCATGCGAATAGACTTGCTAAAGTTGAACATGGTAGAAACTACTTGATTACTAGTCAATGATGTAAACCATTAACAGGTACGAGAGAAACCAACAATAGTGACAATAGATCTCAAGGTACAACAACACAATTCATGAGTGTAAATAAGGAAGCTGAAGTCGAACATTCATAGAATCATGTGATTGAAGGCCAATGATGTGAACCTATCATCAAATGCGAAGAACCTACCATTGAGGCATGCAAGATCCAAGGTACTGAAATGGATTTTCTAGATCAGCTTCCTCGATAATGAGTTGGAGTTGACAGGAAGTGATTCATCAAAGGAGGGCCATAATATTTCCCATGCCATTGACAAAAAACAAAGGACTTTGTAAATTTGGTGAGAGTGATTCAATATTGTAGCAGAGAAGGTCAAATGGGGTATAAGAGATTTGAATTTGGAGTCAAAACTTCTCTTGAACATATCATTAAAACGACTCTGGAGTTTTGTAACATTTGACTTAAAATGGGATCAATGGTCATGAAGATGAAAGGTAACAATCAAATGAGAGGAAAATGGATTTCGAAAACCCAGGAAAGTAAGTGACTAAGTGAGGATATCCCAAACTTGACATGAAATGAAGATGAGTGTCACATTGAAGAGCGATGTGCTTCCTTTCATACAAAATACAAGACACAGTTACTTCATTTTTTTCCCCTGCTCTTTCTAGTGAGTACCTCTTTATTTTTAATCACAGGCTTGAAAAGGATACCATATGCTTGTCATATAAATCCATCCTTCGATGAATCCATCCTAGTAAGTTTAACAAGCCCTAGGAAGGAGAAGCTTGGTCTCATCATGGTGACAATTTTTGCATCGTTTAAGTTTTACGAGTTCGACAGAGGGGTAACTTGACATATTTTTCATGTTTATAGAGTTTGAAAAAGAGGCAAAAAGGAAATTCTAGAGGTCCCTTTTCATATATAGTATCTCAAATCCAAAAAGTTAGAAAACAATATTAAAGAGAACCTCTTAGCCATGTTCAACTAAGGTATTCCTTTTTCGTACAATAGTCTATCTCAGTCCGGAAAGGGGCTAAAGTTATACTGAGTGGATGTGTTTTCATTTACTTTTACGAGTTCGAAAAGACAAGTGCTTGTTAATATTTTCATATTTTTGTAGTCTAAAAATAATTGAAAGAGGAATTTAGCTGGAGGAACGAGTGGTATAAAAGGATAGCAACTGGTTTTGGTCACGATGGAACTGCTCAAAACATGTAAAGGTTAAGAGGATAGCTAATAAGACCACTCGTTGTAAATGTTCCTCATGCAAGGGTAAAACAACCAAGTGAAAGCATATGATTGGCCAAAGAGATGGCGATGATGGAATGAAAAAAACAAGTCTCATCTAGCAAAAATAGACTGATAAAAATGGCAATCACGAGAGGTAGAGTGGGAATGGTTTCATTTTTACACAAGATTGAAACATGGGAAACTATGCTTGAGTATACTTGAAGATGGTTTCATTTTTTCACAAGCTTGAAATATGGGAAAAACGTATGCTTGGATTTGGTTTCATTTTTACACAAGCTTGAAACAAAGATAAACTATGCTTGAGATAATTTTGCATGGCCCTAACATAATGACTCAATTCGAGGTACATTGCCCCCAACCTTAATTTTATTTACCTAAGTACACTACTAGTTACTAACAGGTGGATGCAATGAAGGTTCACTTACGAGATGAAGTGAAAGACTCTACTGGGATTTTATGAGATCTAATCAAAGACTCGAATTGAAGGAGATTTGTTTCATTTTTTAATGAGCTTGACACAGGAAAAGAACCATGCTCATGACACCTTGTTTCATTTTTATACTGAGCTTGACATAGGAGAAGACCTATCCTCATGGGGACCTATTTCATTTTTAACGAGGTTGAAATAGTAAAATAACTATGCTCATGCGAACCTATTTCATTTTTTAATGAGGGTGACAAAGTAAAAGAACTATCCTCATGGAAACCTATTTAATTTTTTAACGAGGTTGATATAGTAAAAGAACTATCCTCATGGGAACCTATTTCATGTTTTAACGATGTTGACATAGTAAACGAACTATCCTAATAGGGACCTATTTCATTTTTTAACGAGGTTGAAACAGTAAAAGAGCTATCCTCATGGGGACCTATTTCATTTTTTAACGGGGTTGACATAGTAAAAGAACTATCCTCATGGGAACCTATTTCATTTTTTAATGAAGTTGACATAGTAAAATAACTATCCTCATGGAACCTATTTCATTTTTGACAAGGTTGACATAGTAAAATAACTATCCTCATGACACCTATTTCATCTTTTAACGAGGTTGTCATAGTAAAAGAACTATCCTCATGACAACTTGATCATAGCTTATAAGAGTTCATAGCTTCCAAAAGGTTCTCATTAGATGGGAGAACAATGTTCTGGAAGGGATACATTTCAAGGGATCTAATGGAAAGATAAAGTTCCAATGTCCTCAATACATGCCACACTATATCACTGATTAGATCATTAGTAGAGGTAGGAACGAAACAAGTGGCCACATAATGAACCTGTGGCAGGGGTGATACGACTTGCATACAAGGAACATTTAGGGAATATGGTTGATCGAGAGTCAAATTAGGACCAACAAACAAAATTTGATCAATTGCCACAATTCTTCCTTCATGTGGGAAACATATGACAGGAAAGAGGGAAGAGACAAGAACTCCCATGACATAAAAATAGTCCAGTCGAGGAGTAAATTAAAATCCAGAGGGCCTTGAACAACTATCACATAAAGATACATGTTTTTTCCTCCAAAAGTAATAGGCAACTTAGGAAGGATCCCTAATGTTTGATTGGTTCCTATGATAAAATATAACAAATTATGGGTAACAAACATAAGTTGCAGAGAACCTAAAGCTTTCCAAGTAGTTGAAGAAATAATACTAATAGACGTGCCTTCATCTACGATTATTCCAAGTATGGGTATATTATAAACCTATACTATGATCTAAAAAGGTACATAAGAAGGAAGACGATATCCTGCCATTCGACTCCAATCAAAGAAAGTGACTAAACTATTTAGAGAGGGAGCCATCAGAATGGGAGGACTGCCATCTTATATTACGGGAACAAGAGGACCACCCTCTGTACCGTGGGAATAGGAGGATATCCCCCATGGTACTGTGGGAACAAGAGGATTTCCCCCTAATTATTTGGAATATGAAGAAACAAGAAGAACCTGAGCGGTATGAACTTCACTCTCTATAGTATGGATATGACGATTAGAAGTAGAATCAGGTCAACCATTTTCTCAACCAATGGTTGGTCGTGAATGGACTCACAGGGTTCAGCTTCAGATAGAGTGGGATTGACTAGAGATGAGTTATGATCAGTCACTTTATCAACTAGTGGAGGATAAGGTAAAAGGTTCTGATAACCAGTCAGAAGACAAGGTTGAGAAGCAATAAGGTTATCCAACACTTTGGAGGCTTCATCCATATGATGAAAAAGGTGAATAGGATGATTCCCTTCACATAACCTATAGGGAAATCTCACTTTTCACTTTTTCCCATGGGTTTACTGTCACTAGTTGAAGTTTTATCACCAAAATGATCTCTAGAGGCTAATGCCAAAGGTTGATGTGAACCTGTGGACCCCACTTCTAATATCTTGGGAATATCAAGACATTCTTGAAGAAGGTGTTCACCCTTACAAATATTGCAAGGGAATTTCACTTTATAAGGTTGATTGGAAAGTTTCTGAACATCAATTGCATCAGTAGCAATGACTGCTTGGTTGCCCCCTTGCTTATTTTTCTTCTTCTTAATCTTCCTTTTCTTCTTCTTCTTATCCACATGGTTACTAACTCACATGTTTTAACCAGACGAAGAAGAAGAAGAAGACCGAATGGGTGAAGAAGGAAAAGGGTCAACTTTAAGATAAAATGGAGGTTGATATGGTTTAGGTGGAGGAGATCCCAGTTGAGGATCAATTTGGACATTCATAACCATAGGGGTCAAAAATAACCAAACCGACAAACCAATGGTAAATCTAGGAAGGGACAACATTACCATCTAGGGAGCACCAACTTTTCCAAAAGAAGGAAAAGAACTAGGATTATAATCAAAGGGGTTTCCTTGGTTGGTAGACTCAAGGGTTGTTTCCATTAGTCTCAACCTAAGATATACTAAGTATTTCCATAGGAAGGATTTTATTCCACAGTTAATTAATTGATTTTAGAACTTAACATAAATACACAAAAATATGGGTAACTAGGCATAAAGGTTTACCAAGCAACCATGAATTGCAATATACACCTTTTCGAACCGAGGAATTAACATACAACAACTAATCTCCCTGAATGTTGTGTTCAATGTATCATAGTATACAACGCAGAAGACTTGGTTACTTATGAATTGATAGCAACCTATTGGGGACTCCCAAAATATGCGCAACAGTATGTGGGAGTGCAGTACGTAGTAGTGTTGTCTAATGAATAACTGTTCAATGGGAGTGCTCCCATATACTTACCATGCATGGAGCACCTTCGATATACCCGAAAGTACTAGAGAACAATCCTATACACTTCCATACATGGAACGAGATTTCACCCATGGGATACAAATATGACAAATAATGACAACTCCTATGTTTAACAACATTGGAACACATCTCTAGCTTAGATCTCTAAATATTTGGTTAAGTTCCAAATGCTCCTTGGGTCAATTGAGGGTAATTTTAAGTTTTTCTTCAATTAAGTTTCAGTTTTAAGGCTCAAAACGATGTCACCTAAACATTTGTGATGCCAATATCATGAGAAAATGATTCTTTTTGTTTCGATGAAATCTAATCTAGTAAGGGAAGATATTCAAACAAGGGTGCAACAATGAAAAATGCAGCAAACAAGGCTTTTCCTAACTAGATCTTTCACTTTCATTTTTCCAAATGCAACCACCAAAAGTGAAAAATGATTTCAATTCATTCTTTCAATGACTGAGAATGTACTTGACACACTTTTATCTTTCAATTAGTAAACAATGTAATCTATGTCCAATGATAAATCTAAAAAAAGAAGGAATTTTCAATGCAATGTGATTTAATGCACTTTACGGAAAGTAAATTATGTGATGAAAACTAAATGAATGCAAAATTGATTTCCTTATGACTGCAAAATAACTACTACTACTTAATCAACATAAAATTAGTATTTTCCCACTCATACAATCAACAAAGAAAGGTTCTAATTGACTCAAAGTATGAAAGATTCAATCAAAATCACAATTTTACAACTTCAAGCATGGGATAAATTTTTGCATATCACAAAGAAACTAAAGGTAAACAAACAGGATGTTATGCACACAGAGTAGGAGTATGACCTCAGAAATCAGGACACACTAGGATTTTTAGCAAAAATCCTAAAAATTCTCAATTTTAAGGATCAACACTAATTTTCATAGAAAAATCTGCCCTAAAAAGGCCATCAACACTACTTTACATAGTAAAACACATGCTAGAAGCACTACTTTACACAACAAAACTTGTGCAAGATGAAAAACTAGACCAATGTGTGTAGACAATTTCCAATAGGATTGTAATGGGAAAAATCAGCATTGTCAATGTGACTGTGTTTGAGAAAAAAGGGCATTGAGCGAGAAAATTTTAGGAAAAACAAGTAGATATTGAGCAAAACCCTAGACCTGATACCCTAAATGACCGACTACTCAGAGTACAGATTCAAAGGAAATCAAAACCAAGGATCATTGAAAGGTTGGCCAAACTAATCAAAAAGACCAAATGAAAAAGGAGGGTTGAAAGTGCTATAGGCTCCCCAGTGGATTCACCAATTTGTTAACTAGATAATCCCTTCTACGGATAGAAGCGATCCCTCTAGTCCAATAAGTGGATGTATTAACAACTGAAACAAATACATGAAAAAATCTCCTAGTTTAAATCAGAATGACATGAGAGAGGAAAGATGGCCTACCTCACTCCTATGCAGTTACTTTTCGATGTTGTTCTTGCTATCCTAACTTCCAAGCTTGATCCTCGCTATTATGTTGCAAATGAATACTTGAAAGAGAGATCGAACAAAGACAAAAAAGGAAAAGAATTTCATATGCATTCTAATGTAAACCATATCAAAAATCAAGGAGCATCATAATAAGCAAGTAGTCATTTACATTCTTATAGAAAGTAAACATGCATTGTATTAATTATAAACACAAGAGGGAATCATACAACCACTTCCTTGATGTTGGAAGCCTCCTTCTAGATGGCTTTCTAAGTCCAAGCCAAGACTTCTCAAGTTCTCTTTTCTCCTTCACAAAATGGCAAAAATTAGGCACAATTTAGTAGCAGCATGACCAATCTAGTCTGACCAACCATTTGAGGGTGTAATAGAATGCATTCATAGGGAAGGAGAGGGAGTTAGGGATCTGCAAAAGGGGGAAGAAGGTCCACATCTTAAGTGGAAGATCCCTAAAGGTAGGATCAAGGACTCAAAATGGGAGAACTCGACCATATCTTTATTCAACAATAACCAACTCACCATTCTCGAGGCTTCTAGTAAGAGAGACTTCTGCTCCATTATTGGAGAAACTGCCTAAAGAGGATCAATGCAGATTTCCTATCAAAAGTCATGCTACTTGCACTAGTCACAAGTTAGTCCAAAGGGTAAAAGCATAGGTTTTCCTGCTAAAAGTAGTGTTTTTCTTGAAAATAGGGTTTTTTGACAAGCTCTTCCAGAATTTCTTCAAGGCATTTCTTCTTCTTCTTTTCTTCAGGGATGCTTTGAGCAATGTTTTTAGTGGTGAATTCATTGACAACTTTTGTTGCTTTGCGACATTTTGGGAAAAGTTAGACAACTCAAAGTATGAGACAGGGAGTGCGACAAATTACTATATAATACTATTGGAGTAGCTACAATGAAGACTTCTACAAATTTTCTAAAATTGTTTGAGACATTAAAGCCTCTTAACTTGAGGGAGTTGCATACATCCAAGATTTTATCTTGAGTGGATATTTTCATGATATTTGGAAATAGTAAAATATGGATTTTGTTTCACGAAATATATAGAATGAAGTGGACAAAATGAAGTAGGAACATCAAAGGAAAAGGAAGAGATGGTACATAATCATTATTTTGTGATTGAACTCCTTGACCCTTGAGCCTTTGGCTCTCCTTGGACCTTGAGCCTTTGGCCCAGAGCACCAATTAAGAAAGAAAAACTAGGAAAAGAGAGAAGAACCCTACAAATGCACACCATATTTCACCTCATAGACTTGTCAGAATTCCTCCTCATTTCAAAGAAAATAAGAAGCAACTACAAACTATGGAGACAATAATGAACGAGGATCAAGTGGAGATGATGGAGAAGGACCACCCCCTCTTGGTTGTATAGAGAAGTCTCATATTATTATTACTTTTTTTAAGAAGTAATAATAGTTTAAATAAAAGAGGGCCCCAAAAAGGAGAAGGACTCACTAATATGGAAGTGGATGGTGCTACAATTCTAGTCTAAGTAGCTATAAGTTTAGCCAAGAGCTAGAAGATAGTAAAAGCATTAGTTCTAAAAGAACCAAATGTTTTTGAGTAATAAAAATTAAAAATACAAAATAATCAATATGACAAGGTCAGAAAGAAATTATAGATTGAAAATGTGCACATTAAGAATATGAAGGTCACTAGGAAGAGGTATCCAAATGTGGATTTCGCGAGAGTAGAATCTACTAGAGTTCTAAAATTGCACATAACTACAGGGGATACACTTGCTCATTATATTATTGAGAAAGAAACTAAGAATATGATATTGAAAAGAAATATTATTGGTCCTAAATAAGCTCTGATCCCCATACCTCTATTTATACACCCTTGGGTTGTCCAAGCCCTAGAAAGCACATTAGCAGCTACACCCAACGCACCCCATAAAGTTAAGAAAACAACCAATTTATTAAATAGAATTTGGACCTATGTTGAAATAAATATAAATAAGAAACTAGGTATTATTGAAGAAGCATGATATTTTTTTTTTTGTATCTAAGAAATTTGTTGCAAATAATTTATTATTTTTAAAAATTATTGAAAAATGACTTACAACATGATTAATATTTCTTGGATAATAGTTTCATGGCATTTATCAATAATATTACTACTCTTGCTAATTTCTAAAAGAACTAGCAAGGGATTCCAACATGGAATATGATTAAACAAATCATGATTGGATGGTATGCAAAGAAAAAGATGTTACATGTTGTTATTTATAAATTTGTAAATATTGATGACCCTAAAGGTAATGATTTCTTGAAAACTATAAATGTTTTGAGGATCTCTTAGGAGAAAGATTGATTAGAGGCTACATGCTAATTCAAAAATATATATTACAAGAAGATATGAATGTTATTAAACCATCATGGGTTAAGGAATTTCACACTCTGATGAGATCAAGGAGGGGTTTGTTACATTCATTCATGAAAATAAAGACTAACTATCAATTCATAAACATCTATATTCAAAATCAAAGAAATTATAAGATGAAATCCTTTACACTAAGAGTGAAGCAAGATATAACCATCTCACCAATGAATGAGCACATCAAAGAATGACTTAGGAAATCCTTAAATGAAATTGTTATTCTCGTATGACTGCCTCAACAATTAGATTAATAGATACATGAAGCCAATATATACTATAAAAATAGATGTTGCAAGAGAAATGATTCATTCCATTGGTCATCATTCTATAATTTTGTGAGTGTTTTCTATTTTAAAATCAAATCTCTTTTCTTTCTCCCCATTCTATGATGACATAGCTTTGTGAATTGTGTTTTATAGTTGTGAACCTAATCCCCAACTGTGGTCTTTTTTTTTTTCTTCCAACTTACTTTATATTAATTATTGGTCCATGGAAGCCTCATCTCAGTTCATTAAGAGAACAAATTAGGGGCTAATATTCGTAGGTGGGATAATTTTCCATACTTTTTCCAAAAAAAAATATTCACCCAAGTTTTATAGTATAAAATTAGTTTACCTAAAAATCACCAAGATTTTATATAAACTGATACAAAATAAATAAAAATCTAGATATTGTTAGAAAATATCATCAAACATTTTATTATTTGTTTGCTAGACTAGTAAGATTCTCCAAAGTTTCTAAACTCTAAGATAAAATTTCATCTTTAAAATTTTCCCTTTAATAATGAATGCATTCAATTTATGTTTAAGTGTCATGAATTTTATAGAGTGCTCTAGGCACTTTCCTTATTCGAACTTAAAGTATATAATATTAGTTTTTAATCTTGTAGAGAGCTAATTTTAAGAGTGGATGACATTTGTGGTTTCATAGACTTTTAATTAAACCATGAGATACTGTGAATGCTCTCCATGACTCTTTATGATTTTGACTAAATAAAATCATTTGAGAGTTCTCTCAAAATTTATTTACATTTTGTATACGAATCCTTTTCAAGTATATTTTCTTCATAATGTATGAAAGGATATGTACCATGGAATGAGTCAATGAGATCATATTTATTTCCACTATTTTCTTTCTTTATTTCTTTTGAAAAAACACCTAGGTCACTCACACTTGAATATATTTAATGGTAAATTTTAAATTTTGAATTAATAAGAAGATTTGTGAAAAATTATATAATGTTACTTTTAGATCTACAATCAAGTTATATGTTTTATTTTCAAGTGTACTAGTGATCAAGGCCATAATATCAATTAGTTCATAATTTTAAGTCTTCAAAAATAAAATAAAAAATAGAGAAACTTTAAAAGAAAAAGTTTAAAAAAAAGAAGAAAAAGAAACCTAGACAAATTTTAGATGCTAAATTTTAAAGAATTTTCATATTTACAATTTTTTTTTGTTAGTGTTATGATTGAAAAATATTGAAATTTAACACTCAAATAATAATAGTCATGATATTGCATCACTAGTTTCTCATTCAAGCATGTTTTTCATGTCTTTCATAATCATCGTATTTGACTTTTAATGACATGGTTAAAAATGATTGAAATTTTAATCTTGAAATGAAAAAAAAAAAAGGGTGATTTTGCATAACCACTTTTCATAAAGAGCATAAAAATTGGCACTAAAGGTGACTACTAAAAATACGAGAACCTGGTCAAATCTTGTTAAGTTGATAACTTTAGAGTTATATTTAATAGATGAAACAAAGAATGTAGGATAATTTTTTGTGAAGAACTATTTGAAATCAAAGATTAGTCATTGGTAGAAATAGTTGAATGATAATTCAAATGTAGACCATTTATATAATGATATGGTGCAGCGAAGCCTATGTATAAAGGGAGTCATTTATGACATGTTAGGCTGTGATCAACTTGATCATAAACCAGTGCACAACAAATCAGAGCCCACAAAATTGAAAGTAAGTTGGGACTTTCACCTCACAAATAAGTTCTCAACATCCATTACTCCAATGTTTTATGTAATTATTTATAAAATCTCCTATAAATTTTTATTCCTGGGCTAAATATTTCAACATCATCAGTTTCTTGAAGCCATTACCAGCCATAACATTATCAAACGACACCTCTAGATTAAATGCATAAGTCAGGTTTCTTAATTAATCTTGATTGCTGGATCCCTTTCTCAAATGGAGATTCTTTATTAATGTTAAGCGAGGTTTTGTTTGATATATATTGCAACTTTGTTGTCCATTGTTAGTTGCTTTAGGGCTTGCTACTCCTCACATATTATTTCTTTGAACAATTTCGAAATCCATTCAACACTTAGCATCATTGCACAGCCTTAACTCTCAAATTGCGCTAAATATAAATGAAGGAAACCTATATGGCTAGGTCACGAGGTCAAAAGTAGGAAAGTAGAGTCTCTTTTGGTACGTGAAATAAAAAACTGTTAACAGTGCTTTCTAGCAATAAGGCTCACTTAGAGAGCATTTTGCGATTTTGAAACTTAATCAATATCAATAATGTTGAAAGTAATGCTTCCATCTCATGTGTAGTTGTTAGTGTGAGTCTCTAGGCGTCAATTTAAAACGTGTTGATTTTTATGTAATGAGTTAAAATACTGATCTAAATATGTTGAAATATGTAATTTATATCTTATATATTTTTATCTGTGGTAATCGTGGTAATCATGGTAATCAATAAAAATATCTGAATGTGGTTTGTTGTGTGCAACCAAATGCTCTCTGTTCACTCTATTTTCTATCATGATATCAGAGATAAATCTAGCTTCTCAGATAAATCTAGCTTCTCACAGGAAGGCGAGAAAAATGCGAGAGAATGTGAGAGAGTCTTCAGTGTTATTGTTTTGTACATATACAGATTAATATAAATGTGTGATAGTTGATATCTGTTGTGAGCTTTATTTCTCCATGTGAGTGCGATTTTTTAGATTTAGATTTGATATTAAGTGAAAGTTTTGTAGAGGGCCGCGGAATTTTCATAATTCGGTATCTACATCGCGGATCCGTGTGAGAGAGGAAGAGCCGTGTGGTTGAGTTGTGGGTGAAGTCGTTGTGCATATAACTCTTTGAAGAGATCGTTGTTTGCTGGGTAGATCCAAGTTTCAGAGTGGCATCATCGTAGATCCAAGTTTCAGAGTGGCGTCATCCGCATGAGAGAAGGCTGTCGATGTATCGCTTCACTAGCGCTGTCAATTTCTCAGCGCTTAAAAAAAAAAAAACCTCCCTCAACGCGTTTTGTCAAGACGATCACTACGTATCTATCACTGTTTAAGATCTGATTGGTTATTGTGTGTGGGTTCATGATCATCAGAAGACCCATCGATATGCACAGTGGAAATTCTGTTGAACATGCACCAAAGGTTTAATTATTGTTTGTCTTCCTTCTACGCGTTTTGTGCCTCCATCCGATGAGGCATAACTAATGCACATGGTTGCAACTGCTGCCGGCAGGTTGATTGGAACCAATGGTGTAAGAGTCACAACAATTTTTAGATATTTGGATCTGCAATTGAAAAGAAAGAAGAGATTGTAGCAACGATTGCAGTGGGAGCAGTCTGTTGCTGCGAGTGAACCCAGTTATCGCTGTGACCGAGAGCCATCCGCGCAATAAAAAAGAAGGCTGACAGCAACATTAATATTCAAAGAAAAACGGATTTTGCAGCAAACAAACAAAAATTCTACTTCGTTGAAGAATTTGAACTTCGGTCTTCATATGGTGCAATTATTGAAGAGTTGTCTGTAGGGAGGTTCATTCCAAATTGGAACAACCGCTCAAAACCCAACGACGTGAGGAAATGGCTGGTTAGTTTTCGAGGAGCACTCCCTATGTACAACGGGATTTGTGTACTTGGAGAATAGTTGATAGTTCGACGTAAAAGAATGGCAATCAGTTTTGTTTTTATCATAAGTCCGTTGATTCTCTGTTCTGTTTCTATTGTTTTGTATTGTTTGGTTTGTGTAAAAAAATAAAAAGAAAATTGTGTTTACTAGAAGTTTTCATGGCGCAGTTTAGTTTTATCAACGTGTGAAAAATCAAATGAAGAACTAATTATAGAATAAATTAACATATTTTTAAATTAGTGGTTTTTGATGGATATGGTGGTACAAGATCATATCACTAATTTGACTATGTATAATTTGTTATAAATTGGCTGTCTCGTGTGGAGCCAGGAACATCATTTTACAAGTTCATTTGATTGTGTTGAAGACGTCATCTCGTATAATTGATTTCTGAATACATTTAGTACCTAGACAACCTTCTTAGATAACTTGGGAATACAGTGGAAGACCATGTTTTCAACAGATGGAGGTATGTCAATAGGATGGCTTAGTATCAAGACTAACCCGTCATGTTCCGATAGGTTGAGAAGCGTTAATTCTGCAAAGTACGTCAAAGATGGTCTGAAGTGGTTATGTTTTAAATGGAGGTCAAGTGACAGCGCGAAGATGTGGTGATGAAAGAGTGGAGCTTGCGAGATTCCATAGTGGATGTGAGTGTTGATGAAGACCAGTCATATATCATATTGTTGTTGTAATATGTGTCTTTAATGTTTTCCATATAAGCATTAAGGGAGGGTGTTGGAAGTAATGCTTCCATGTCCTGTGTAGTTGTCAGTGTGAGTCCCTAGGCGTCAATCTAGGAAGTGTTGATTCCTATGTAATGAATTGGAGCCATGATCTAGATGTGTTGAAGTCTGTTACTTGTCCTATATATTTGTACCTGTGGTGATCAATAAAAGTGTGTAAATTTGGTTTATTGTGTGCAATCAATTTCTCTCTCCACTCCGTCTATTTTCTATCATAAATTTTTCGAAAATAAATTGGCACCATTTTGGTGAGATGGAATGGTAAAGAAAAACTTTTCAAATGAACCAAACATTTGTCATATTTAAAATTTATTTATTGAACTAAATTATCCATCGTGGAAATGTTTTTGGCAGTACTTGATAATGTCATTGAATTATGGAGTCTGCTGTAATCACCCAATGATTCAAATTTCAAACCATTAAGCTTAGTACACAAAATTATATTCACATTTACTATATTGTTATAATGTCGCGTCAATTTGAATTCTAATCCCAAATTGGAACAAATACCGCAGGCTTTGGCAACCTCTTTGTGCACAATAGATCAAAACAGAGTGAATATAAATGCGGGCTGGATTAGACTATAATGTGCATAGCAATAAATTTGAGATGGGCTGCTACATGGATTAGACTCTTACGATTTTGAGTTTGTGGAGATGAGCGGTACATGGACGGTTTCCCTGACAAACTTCCGGAGCTTCGGCTCATGCCTTGTCTTGCCATTCGGGACTAGAGGCTAGCAGCATCATCGTCCATGTAAGCAGAATGGCTGTGGTTTCATGGCCCGTGAAGAAAAATGTCTTGCACTCGTCCATTAACAACTGGTTCGTTAACTTCATGGTGAAGGAGTTGGTTCGTTCCGTTTCCGCGAGTGTCAGCCCGAGTAGGTCGTTTCCATAGGAGACACTGCGCCCAAGTGGACTGAATCTCACCTCGCCTGAATGATTTCCAGCAGCACACACTCTACTTGTTTCTCTCTCCGTTATCTCGCTCCTAAAGCTCGTAGGAAGGAACCTGCATTTCATTAAAACGATTGTTAAAATAAGTTAATTACTTTTCCAATGAGCAGTTAGTTAAACATAGAAAGTTGATAACGATCTTATTATTAAAATAGGCTAATTACTTTTCCAATTAGGAGTTAGTTAAACATATTAATAATAGCTAATTATTTTTCCAATTAGGAGTTAGTTAAATATAGAGAGTCAGTTATTAAAATAATTGTTAAAATAAGCTAATTACTCTTCCAATGAGGAGTTCGCTCATTGAGTGATCGAATATTTGAGTGTTCAGTCAAATAGACTTTAAGTGATAGAGACCTTTTAGAGTGTGGTTGTATGTGAATGCATATTAAGATATTTTAGGCAAGTCATTAGTTGAAAAAGGGTATGTTCAATGCATGTTAAGATATTGTTAAGATATTTTAGGCAAGTGGCTAGTTGTAAAAGGATAAGTTCATTGTATATATCATGTTTTGTGTAATCAATAGAAGAGCAATAACTCATATTTTATGTGTGAATTCATGAGTTGTCTCCTCCAACTTTCCAACAAATTGATATCAGAAGAAGGTTACAAAGAGGGAGGAAAAATAGATTTGCAGTAGTCAGTAATCCAATTTATTTTTTTCTCATGCTTTGAGCATTATCCTACAGTTAAATACAGGTAGCTACAACGTGTTCAGGTACAGGAAAAAGCCACGAACTTAACGCGATTTGAATGCACGCGAGTTACTATAATTTTTAAAGCGTTACAACATTAACGCGTTTCTCCCTATTGCGCACTCCGTTTAATTGCATGCCATTCTGACGAGATACGTGTTAGTGTGAATAACGTAGTTTTAAAAATTACATTCAAACGTTTTAAAACTCGTCGACTTCATATGCGTTGGGAAGATTTATTAAAAAGGAGCCACTTATTTTTATTTTTTTAATTCGTTGGATTGGTTATATAAAGGTGAGAGTGTGAGTTTTTTAAGGCTTTAGATTAAAGTGGTTGGGCTTTGCGATAAAAGTAAAAGTTTTTTTAATGTGTTTGAAAGATTTTTAAAAAGTCATTTTGTTTTGTTTTTTAAATTGTGTTTTTTTTTAAATGAAAAGTTTGGTTTTTTATTGAAATGGGTATTTTTTTAAAAGTATATAAAAGGAAAATTTTAGGGGTTTTTTTTCAAAGAGAAATTTTTAGAGAAAGATGGCTTTCTCAAATCTTCCCCCTTAGTTTGCACTATTTACAGGGAAATATTATGATGTGTGGGCCATTAAGATGACGACCACATCGCAAGCACATGATGTCTGGGATTATGTCCAGTTTGGGTTTTCAGAACCTAAGTATGAAGCAAAAGAACAAGCTCTTAGTAATACAGAGCAGGAACAATGGAAGAAAGTCAAGAAGAAGAATGCACAAGCGTTGCACCTTGTTTAGTAGGGAGTGGACCGAACAGTGTTCTAGAAAATTATGATCATGTCTTCAGCAAAAGTAGTATGGAATACTTTGGCGACAAACTATACAGGTATGACCAAAGTCAATATTATTAAGTTGCAAAATACTAGGAGAGATTTTGAAAGTCTGCAGATGAAGGAGACAGAGGACATCAATTCTTTCATGAATTGGGTCATAACTGTTGTAAATCAGTTAAAGATTTATGGTGAAGAAATTAAAGATAAAACAGTGGTTGAGAAGGTCCTTAGATGTTTGTCTACCAAAGTTGATGTTGTGGTAGCATCCATAGAAGAAGCCAAGGATTTGGCATCATTGACAATTGATGAGTTGATGGCATCACTTCTATCGCATGAGGCAAGGATAGATAGAAATAAGGATTCCACTTAGAGACAACTTTCAAAAGTCAGGTTTCTATTTCAAGAGACAGAGGTCAATGCAGAAGTAGATTGAGAGGCAAAGGACAAAGAGGAAGATATGGTGGTCAGATAGATGGACGAGAAGAGCATGAACATGAAAGTGGAAGCAACTACAGAAGCTTCAACAATAATCAAAGAGTTGACAAATGAAAGGTGAGATTTTATTATTGCAATAAATTTGGTTAATATGCTTGTGATTGCAAAAAGAAGATAGTTGATCAAGGGAACCAAAGAGCTAATGTCACTACAGAAAGTACTAACTCCATGTTCCTAGCTTTCTATACCATGCATGAACCTTTTGCTAGTGTGTGGCTATTAGATAGTGGTTGCAATAACTACATGACAAGAAACAAGAATTTGGTTGCAAATTTCGATCAATCTGTGAAAAAAGAAGTAAAGTTGGGGATTGACAAGACTATGGAAGTAGATAGGAAAGGAGTGGTCAACATTCTGACCAAGCAGGGGGAGTCTAAGACAATCTCAGAGGTATATTATGTTCTTAGTCTCAAACATAATTTGTTAAGTATTGGTTAATTGACAGAGAAATGATGCAAAGTTACCTTTCAAGGTCAAGAATGTGTTATATATAACAAGCCCTGAAGCAAACAGCTTATAGCAAAGGTGTAGATGATGAGGAACATGCTTTTTCCTCTAATTATGAATTATAGTGGTCAGGTGAGTTCTTTTATAGTTGCATGTTATAATTCTTATTGGTTATGACACTTTCGATTTGGACACTTGCACTTTTTTGGTTTAAGATTGTTGCAGTAGAAACAGATGGTCAGAGGATTACCTCCC
>APFE031226231.1:44948-72927 GCA_000404065.3 Pinus taeda | reverse complement strand
AAGACAGAAAAATTGACACAAAAGTGGATGAAAAAATAGATGCAATAGTTGATGCAAACTTTAACACAAATAGGATTCAAACATGGATGAAAAAGTGGAAGAAAACATGGGCACAATGGTAGGCATAAAACTTAGCATGAATTGTGGTGAAACAAATGTGGATACTACAATGAATGTAAAAAAAAAAGACACAAAATTGAATGCAAAATGGAGGAGAAATTGAAAAAAGGGATGTAAACATAGGCCAAACATGGGTGCAATAGTGAACACAAAATTATTTGCAAAATTGGATGAATCAAAAGTGGATGTAAAAGTAGATTCGAAATGGGATGCAAAAAACATAAACAATACTTGATGCAAACTTGGACACAAAAGAGGATGCAAATGTGGATGCAATAGTGGAAGAAAATGTGGGTTGCAACAAGAGCCATAAGATATGGCACAAATCATAGCACAAAAAAAGTGGATGAGAAAGTGGAAGTAATAATAGACAAAAAAAAAAAATATGCAAACTTAGATGCAAGACAAGATGCTATAAGGGATGTAAAAATGGATGCAAACATGGGTGCAACATGAGAAACAAAATTGGATGCAAAATATGGATGCAATGCAAGTACATGCAAAAGAATATGCAAAATGAGATGCAAAACCCAACACAAAAGTGGATGCAAAAATAGATGCAATGTTCTATGCAAAAAATGATGCAAATATGGATGCAAAATTGGAAGAAAATGTGGGTACAACAGTGACAAAACATGGCACAAATTCTGTCACAACAAAAGTGGATGTAATGATAGATACAAAAAAAGGAGCAAATGAAGATGAAAAATAGGATGCAAAAATGGATGTAAAAGTGGGCGTAAACATGGGTGCAGCAATGGATGTAAAATATGATGCAAAAGTTGATGCAACAAAATTCTATGCAAAAGTAGATGTAATACGAGACACAACTTGATGCAAATCTTGACCCAAAAGTGGATATAAAAAGGGATTAAAAATAGATGTAAAATTCGATGAAAACCTAGATGTGTATGAGGATGCAATCGTGGATGCAAATTTAGAAATAAAAAAGGGTGCAAAGGGAGGTGTCAAACTAGGTGCAAATTATGGCACAAGAAAAATGGATGCAATAGTGAACACAATAACAGATGAAAAAGAGGATGTAAATATGGATGCAAAACAAGATGTAAAAGTCAATGCAACAAAAGTAGATGCAAAAACTAGACACTAACTTCGATGCAAAACTTGGCACAAAGGGGATGCAAAAATGATGCAAAAGAGGATGCAAGAGATGATGCAAGTGTAGGTGCAAAAAGTGGTTGCAAAAGATGGTGAAACAAAATTCGGAGCCAAGCTTGATGCAAAACATGGTGCAAAGGATGGCACAAAACTTGGCATAAAACGTGGCGTAAAACTTGGTGTAAAATCTGGTGCAAAACCTATTACAATATCTGGTGCTAAACTTGATGTAAGACTTGATGAAAAACTCGGTGAAAACTTTGCATCAAGTTTTGAACCATATTTGATAAATGGACACAAATAGCACCAAAAATGGTCTCTAGACACAAAAAAGGAAGCAAAAAGGGATGCTAATCACAGGGTTTTGTTGTAGTGTAGTGATCAATTGGTTGCTATATTTATTAAGTCATTAGCAAAAGATGTGTTTGAGTTTCATAGAAGAAACTTGAGTGTTGTAAGCCTAGCTGAGACATAGACCAGCAGGCATGTTTGAGTTGTCATGACTCATGTTTTAATTTAGTTGTCGTAATTAAGGGGGAGTGTTAAAATAACCTAATTAATCCTACATGAGGAGTTGGCTAAACATAGAGAGAGTTAACTGAGCGATTGAGTGACTGAGTATTTGAGTGTTGAGTCAAGTCGAGTTAAGTGATATACGACTTTTAGTGTGTGGTTGCATGTAAATGCATGTCAATATATTTTAAGCAAGTCACTATTTGGAAAAGGATAAATACCCTTCATCGAGTTCATTGTATGTATCATGTTTTGTGTGATCAATAGAAGAGAAGCAACTCATGTTTTATGTGTGAATTCATGTTTTGTCTCCTCCGCCTTTCCAACAATGATCGCACATTAATGAAATTTGTTTCCCTTATATGAACCTGCGCATAAATATAATCTACATTGTCCAAAGAAAATTTAGGGAAAAGCACCAGTTGCCAGGAAGCCATAAATATCTTTTGGATTGCGATGAAAGATGCTGCAACGAGTTAAGTTGTTCAAAAATGATTTTTTCTTTTTAATAATTGCTACCGAATTCTGTAGGGGTCACCCATACACCCTTAGTGTAGGAGGATACAAGCAATATGAAAGTAAGTCCTATCACCAAATTCGATTTCTCGAGTTTTGGTGTTTGGAATCGATTTGCAGTAGTCTCACCTGTATTCAAATCTCTAGAGGTATCACCCATACGCCTGTAGTGTAGGAGGATAGAAGCAATATAAAAGCAAGTCCCATCACTAACTCCGACTTCTGGAATTTTGGTGTTTGGAATCGATTTGCAGTAGTCCCACCCGTGTTCAAATCTCTGTCACCCACACGCCCTTAGTGTAGGAGGATACAAACAATATGAAAGCAAGTCCTATCATCAACTCTAGTCTTTGGAGTTTTGGTGTTTGGAATCGATTTGCATTAGTCCGACCCGTATTCAAATTTCTGCAAGCGTCACCCATACATCGAGTTTTGATGTTTGGAATCGATTTTCATTGCCCGTGTTCAAGTTTCTGAAGGCGTCACCCATAAATCCGTAATATAAGAGGATACAAGCAATATGAAAGCAAGTCCCTTCATCAACTCTAGCATATGGAGTTTTGGAATTTAGAATCGATTTATAGTAGTCCCACCCTTGTTGTATGATATCCACCACATTTCATTGAACCCGCCCTTACTAAGCATATCGTCAAAATAGTCTAGCATTTTTGCGGTGCAATTCACATGCCCCTGCACACATCAACTAAGGTTGAGCGTTAAGACAAGTTTATTGAGAACAGCAATTGAGTTGACCGCATTCATTTAACTTTGATAATGAGGATTTGTGAGGAGCCCGTGTATCACCCTAATATTTTCAGTGTTGAAAGCTGGGGCAACGATGTGGCGATAGTAAGCCCATGACTCCCCAATGGCCATGAGCAGTCCTTCCCCAATGAAGTCCTGTTCCCCATTTGCTGTAAGCGGGACTTTCCGTAGCTATAACTATACCTAGACGATAGAATTTCCTTTATAAATTCTGGCTGAAATATCCTCAGTCGCGGTTCCACACCCCACCACAGTAGAAATTGCTTCCCTGTACATGCAATTTTAGTCACATGATCTAAATAAATTGTTTTGAAATAATGCACTAACAGAAATCAGGACGATAGAAAGAACTGCCATGGTAGACACTGTTGCACGACACGAGTGACGAATAACAAGCGAACGCATGCGTAGAAGTTGTGTGCAATGTTAAAATTAAAATCATGACACACAAAATTCAACAGATAAATTCAGTAACTAAATATTTATCAGAACCAGCCAGGATGATTTTTTGTGGCTACGAGGGCATCTGAAATTTCTTCCACGCAGTGGAACATGGGATGAACTTACCATAAATTCTGGAATATTTAACATAATGAGGCAAAACTCTCTCCACAATGTCGTGGCTCAAGCATTGCATATCGTTTGCAGTCTCCTTTTCACGAAGGTTGGCAATGGCCATAAGATTGCCGACCATAAAACTCGGGGAGGCCCATAAGAGTAATGTTGTTATGGCTGGTTTAGATTCTATTGTGTGTGAAAAATATAGAAAATCTTCAAAGTAATATATGTGGTAATGGATAAAGCAAAAATAAATATTTATCAAAATTTTGAAAAATAAATATGTGAAAGTTGATTATTGTTGTTTTAGATTTTGTTATGTGTAGAGTTAAGGCTTCTGTAATCCATAATAATTTTATGAGAGATTTTTCGGTGTATATCACAAGAAATTTTAAATCTCTCATAATTTTATTATTTATCAAAAATAGAAAATCCTGGAAATAAAATATGGTAATGGATTAAGCAAAAAAAATTGATTGTAATGGTTTAAATTAAGTTTATATTGTATTTGTTTAAAAATTAAATGAGTGCAAATTAAGAGTTAAAAATATATAAGATAATTTTTTAAAATAAAGGCAGAAAAAATTGATTGTGTTTGTTTAAATTAAATTTGATTGTAAAATGAGATAAAATAGGAATCCTTGTGGAGGAACAAGTGGTATAAAAGGATAACAATTGTCTCTGATCATGATGGAAATGCTCAAAACATGTAAAGGTCAAGAGGTTGGATAATAAGAACACTTATCGCAGATGTTCCTCAGGCAAGGGTAAAACCACCAAGTAAAAGTGTATGAGTGTCCAAAGAGATGGTGACGATGGAATGAAAAAACCAAGGCTCATCTAGAAAAAACAAGCTGATAAAGCTAGAAATCATGAGAGGTAAAGTGAGAATGGTTTCATTTTTACACAAGATTGAAACATGGGAAACTATGCTTGAGGATAGTTGAAAATGGTTTCATTTTTGCAAAATCTTGAAACATGAGAAAAAACTATGCTTAGATATGGTTTCATTTTTAGACAATCTTGAAACAAAGATAAACTATGCTTTAGATGAGTTTGCATGCCCCCAACATAATTACTCAATTCGAGGTACTCTTATGAAACGATCTCACAAAAAGATAGACAAGAAAGATGAACGCCTTAGAATTCGGCCTCTTTGAGGGGGCAACCTCCTTTACATTAAATAAATGAACAATTCTTGGATGATACAAATGACAAGACCTCATTTCTATATATAGGAGTCTAAGGGTTCATAATGCAATCAGAGCCGACATAACAATAATAATGTAAGGGCACAACAATAACAATAGTGGACTTTTATGGGGCACAATAATAACAATATGGGGACTATGTGGTCACAAGAATATAACAAGGGGATTGCACTAATAACAATAAGAGGTTACACTAGTGGTATAGGGACCTAGCATGCCCCTCTCCTTTAAAAAGTGTTGTCCTCAACACTTGAGTAGTTCTCGATGCTTTTGTATAAAATTTTCATCCTCCCATGTGGATTATTCAGCGGGTATGTTCTTCCACTTGATGAGATACTTTGAAATTTATTGATTTTGTAGCTATTGATTTCTTGTTTCTGTGACTACTTAAGGTTCCAGTATGATTTTTCCTTCCTCATCAAGTTGTGGCAATATTATTTTAACTAGGATCTTTTGCAACTTTTGAATGAGTGGCCACACTTCTTTGTCATTATTCCACTCATCCCTTGCTTTATTTATCCAATCTGGTTGGATAATAGAAATAACACAAAAAAATTATTCCACATCCTCATCCTTTCTTTGTTGGATTGTGTTATATTATTTCCACGACTAGCCCACATAGTTAACCGGGGGGTTAGAGGGGGGGGCGCCAACCCCCACTATCCAAGGGGTTTGAGGGGGGCGGGTAGCCCCCCTCTACGGGTTCTGGGGAAGCACCCCGTGGAATTTTTTTTGGACTCTATATTAGGTTGGGCAGACCTCCCTATGGTTTTGTGCATGTTTTTCGCACATGGTTTTGGACACGATGGTTTTCGGTCCATGGTTTTGGATGCGATGGTTTTAGATCCATGGTTTTGAACGCAATGGTTTTCAGTCCATGGTATTAGATGCTTTGACATGTATAAATATGTATTGTAGCATTGAAAGGTACAAAATGAAAAATCAATTTGGTAGTCCCGGTTTTGGGATCGAGGGGAAAATATTTGTGCGTATGTGTTTTATGTGTTATGCTCTAGCATTGTTTATTTTCTATGTTTTAGAATTCGTGCAGGTAATTTCTATATGGGGTTAAAACCTACATTTGGTATCAAAGCTATTTTGGCTTCAAGGGGACGTCTTTGTTGTTGAGGGGTTTCGCTCGGGCCTATGGTAGATCCTGTTCAGTGGGAGATTTTCAGGATCAATTATGGTGGTGAAAGAATATGATGAGCAGTGGAAAGATAGAGATTGATAAATTTAATGGTTAGAGTTTTGAGTTGTGGAAACTCAAGATGGAGGATCTATTGGTGGATAAAGATCAGTGGATCACGGTAGAGCTGGGTACTAAAGCAACGAGAGTGTCCGATTAAGAATGTAAGAAGTTGGATCGGAAGTCAAAGAGCATAATATGATTGTGTGTCTCAAATTTAGTATTGCTGAATGTATCAAGGGAAGCTACAACTAAGGCTTTGTGGGAAACGTTAGGGACTTTGTACCAATATAAGTCTCTGATGAATAAACTATTCCTATGGAAAAATCTTTATAACCTGAGGATGAAAGATGGAGACTCGGTGATAGAGCATATGAACGCATTTAATACTATGGGTAAGTCAGTTATTATTTGTTGATATTAAAATTTTAGATGAAGATAAGTGCAGCAGTTTGTTGTGTTCTCTACCAGATTTGTGGGATAGTCTAGTTATTACAATAGATAGAAATGCAACTGCCTTGCACTTTGATGAAATAGTCTCATCCTTGCTGATGGAGGAGATGAGACGAAAAAATATGGAGATTTAGAATGGTGATGCCTTGTCTATACAAGGATGGTCCCATAATAGAAACAAAAATAAGTCATCGAGTGGGAGATCTAAATCTAGAGGGAGATCTAAATCTCCAAGAAAACCTGTAAAGGTGGTTTGCTGGAAATGCAGAAAGAAAGGGCACTACAAAAGGGACAGTAAATCTAAAGCTCCTAACAAAGGAAAGGGATCTGATGATGCTCCTTCTGCAAAGGCAAAAACCACCTCAGATGAAGGTGGGGATGTGTACTTGGCTTCTTCAAGTATACAAGTAGATCATAAGACATGGTTGATTGACTTAGGTGCATCCTTTCACTTCACTCCCCATAGAGAGTGGTTTTGGGAGTATGAGAAATATGATGGTGGTGTTGTATTCTTAGGGGATGATAGGAAGGCTAGAATCATTGGTCACGAAAAAATAAAGTTGAAGTTGCAAGGTGGAAGTGTTGGAACACTTCTGGGTATTCTGCATATTCTTGCATTAGCCAAAAATATGACTTTTGTAAGCAAGATGGATGATGCAGGTGTAAAAATAGTGTTTGAGAAAGATACCTACAAGATGGTTCAGGGAGCACTGATATTAATGTGGGGAGTTCAGATTGGAACTCTATACAAGCTGCAAGGTAGCACTATTATTGATGGGTGCAATAGTTCTGTGGTTCGTGAAAGTGGAGCAGAAAATCTAGTGGTCTCTAGAGAAAAGACCATGTTATGGTATCAAAGGCTTGGACATATTGGATAGAAGGGCCTTCGAATACTTCATGGTAAAGGTATGGTAGAAGATATGACTAAGATCTCTCTATATTTTGATTTTTGTGAAAATTGTGTATATGGGAAGCAGAATCAGGTGAATTTCCCCTCTGGTGGTAAGAGGGTGAAACATATCTTAGAGCTCGTGCATAATGATGTGTTTGGACCTATGAAGGTTCCATAAATGGGTGAGTTTGTGTACTATGTATCATTTATAGATGACTTCTCAAGGAATACATGGATATATTTCCCCAAGAAGAAACGTGAAGTCTTTGACAGGTTTAAAGAA
Organism: Pinus taeda; assembly: GCA_000404065.3. NCBI lineage: Eukaryota > Viridiplantae > Streptophyta > Pinopsida > Pinales > Pinaceae > Pinus > Pinus taeda. The sequence goes on along the minus strand of APFE031226231.1, from coordinate 65,308 downwards.
TTTAAGGCTCTCGTGGAAAACCAGACAGAGAAGAAGATAAAGGTGTTAAGGACAGATAACGATGGAGAGTTTTACAACAAGGAATTTGAAGAATTCTGTAAGAAGTGTGGTATAGCACAATAGAAGACTATTCCATACACGCTTGAGAAAAATGGAGTTGCAGAAAGAATGAACAAGACATTGATGGAGAGGGAAAGAAGCATGCTCACTGGTGTCAGGTTATGATAGGAATTTTGGGCAGAGGTGGTGGAGACAACATGCTACCTAGTCAACAGATCACCTTCATTAGCATTGGAGGATAAGACTCCACAAGAGGTATGGAATGGTAAGAAAACCTCTGTTTCACATCTGAGGGTATTCGGATGTGATGCATATGTACATGTTCCAAAGGAGAAAAGAACCAAGTTGGATAGTAAATCTGAAAAGTGCATCTTTATTGGGTATAAGGATGGTTTAAAGGGTTATAAGCTTTGGAACCTAGTAAGAAGGAAGGTTGTGTACAACTGAGATGTGGTGTTCAGAGAGGTGAAAGATGTTATTAAACATGAAGTCCCATTAAAGGAACTTGAGAAGATAGAGTTTGAGCTTAAGGAGGAAGAAACAGACTTTACAGCACAAGAGGAATCAAAATATGAAGTACCACAAACTTCGGGTGTGAGAAGATCAGTTTGAGAAAGAAGGAAGCTAGAAAGGTATAGTCCATCTACTTTCTGTTCAAAATTTTCTTTATCTATTACTGATGATGATCCCATAACTGTGAAGGAAGTAGTATATTCAGAGGATGGAAAACTCTGGAAAGAGGACATGGTTGATGAAATGACATATTTGCACAAAAATGAGGCTTGGGATCTGGTGGAGTTGCTGGTTGGAAGGAAACCCATTGGTAGCAAATGAGTGTTAAAAAAGAAGACAAATGCAAAAGGTAAGGTGGAGAAATAAAAATCTCGATTGGTAGAAAAATGTTATTCCCAAGTGCCAAAAATTGATTTTGGTGATATTTTTTCTCCTGTTGCTAAGCTAGCTTCTATTAGATTACTTTTATCTATTGTCGTCGCTTTTGATTTTGAGGTAGAACAGATGGATGTGAAGACAACATTTCTTCATAGGGATCTAGAAGAGGAGATCTACATGAAGCAACCTGAAGGCTTTACGGTGAAGTGTAAGAAAGAACTGGTATGGAAGTTAAAAAAGTCTTTGTATGGGTTAAAATAGTCACCAAAGCAGATCACCAGAAGCAAAGTAGACCACCATGTGTATTTTAAATTAATTCGTGATTGTGTTATCTATCTAGTCTTGTATGTGGATGATATGTTACTGGTTGGAAATGACAAAGAAATTATCTAGGATTTGAAGACCCAATTATCCTCCAAATTCAACATGAAAGATCATGGTGCTGCAAACTATATTTTGGGCATGGAAATTAAAAGAGATTGGGCAAAGAGGAAGCTCTGGTTAAACCAAAGGAAGTATGAAAAGACAATACTGTAGAGGTTTAATATCCAGGATAGTAAACCGGTGAAGGTTCCTATTCCTGTAGGTGTAAAATTATTTTTTGAACAGTGTCCCAAGACACAAGAAGAGGAAGAGGGCATGTCATGTGTTCTATATGAAAGTGCAGTCAGTAGCATGATGTATGCGAGGGTATGTCCTAGACCATACATTGCACATGCAGTGGGAGTATTGATCAAGTATATGTCAAAACCAATGAAGGAGCATTGGACAATAGTGAAGCAGGTTTTCAGGTATTTGTGTGGCACTAGTGATTATGGTTTGTGCTACCAAGGAAGACTAGAATTGGACAGAGTGTTGGATATGTGTGGCTTTGTTGATGCAGACTGGGTTGGAGAGTTGGATAAGAGAATATGCACAAGTGGGTATGTGTTTAACCTATTTGGAGGTGCAGTCAGTTGGATGAGTAAGAAACAATCTGTAGTGGCACTATCAACATTTGCAACAAAATTTTGCTTCCCTTTTTTGTAGATGATTTCAAAGTCATAACCCAACATATTTGTGACCCATTTTTTTGTTCTTATGAAGATAATATTTGTTCTAAAAAGTATTTAAGACTATCATGATCCATTTTTACCTTGAAGTGTCTTCCCATTAGGTAAGGTCGCCATTGCTTAAGTGCATGTAGTATTGCCAACATTTCCTTCTCATAAATAGCTTTCTTGAGGGACATTTGTTTGTATGGATGTAGCCATAAAAATAGCCAATTGCCTACATCTAAAATTCTTTCACTGCGATGCTGCTCTACCTGTTGTTTCATTCGATTCTTCACCAAAATAGCGTTATCCTTTAAAAGTGGGAGAACTCATTGTTGATGCTCGATGTGATCTTTCACTGCTTGAACCTTTTTCTTCTTGATATGTCCTTCTATCTTGAGAGTTTGAGGAGTGGTAATTTTTGCCAATGCATTAAAGGATATGGTTGGATTCATTTCTTGATGCTCAATGTGATCTTTCACTTCTTGAACATTTTTTTTCTTGATATGTCCTTCTATCTTGAGAGTCTGAGGAGTGGTAATTCTTCCCAATGCTTTACAAGATATGGTCGGATTAATTTCTTCTTTCTCTGGGCTTGGTTCTTGGTGTATATCCTCTTCTTTTGGCATTTCTTGATCATTTCCATCCTCCTCTTCACAATCTATGTAAAATAATTTCTTCTCGGCACACTTATGACCTTTAATGTATTTTCTATCACAACTATAACAAAGCCATGTTTGTCTTATTTCATATAATTGTTGTGGTGTAAGCCTTGTAGGTTGTGGAAGGATAGGAGCAAAAACACTTCAATATTTATGGCTATGAGTGGTAGGATTCCTTGTTTCCATAATTCCACTTTTGATTTTTCTTGCCATCTTGAATGCCTTCTCCAATGAATCAGTTTCCCAAAGACGAAGCTCATGTTGAATGTTATCCTTTAAATTCCCTATGAAGACATCAATCCTTTGCTTTTATGGAATATCATTTACCCTTATATTCAATTTTTGGAAGTCCTCAATGTGCTCTGCCATTGAACCCTTTTGTTTGAGATTCATCAATTAGCTAAAGAAGGTGTCCCTCTTTGTATCCTCATAATGTGCTGTCATTTCCTCCATGAAAATTGACCAGGTGACAAGTGGTTTACAAGAAAGAAGCCTATATACAATAAAAAGTGATTTGGTTCTAAATATAAAGATGAAATATGTACCTTTTGTAATAGTTGTACCTCATGTATATCAAAATATTGCTCCATCTATAGTATCCAATTTGCTGGATCCTTTCCATCCAACTTCCTCATATCGCTTTTTCTTGATTTTATGAGCTCAATATTGAAATGACTGTAACTCTGTAATTGCAGATCTCCAAGTTTTGAAATTGCGTCCTGCAATAGCCCTCTGAGTTCTTTTTGCAATTGCACTAGTTTTATCAAAATTGGATTCTCCAAGAAAGAGTTATGCCCAATCTCCTAATATGATCTGATTATATAATGTTTCAGTAGAGCGAACTTGCATGATGTTCCATGTGTCACTGTTTTGACCTTTGGGTATGAAATCTATACACAAAAAACTACAGTCTGTCATCGTTCTGTAAATTCTTACAAAATTTCAGTCTGATTTTCAGAGACAATGTTATGTTGATTTTCCCAAGGTCACATGTTTAGAATGTAATTTGGGAGTTTACAAAACCCTAATTTCCTCAGATCATATCTCCAAAAATATAGTGAGGGAAGATCTAAAATTCAGACTCAAAATGGGTTTTAGTTTTAGAGTCTGAACATTCGTAGAAACAAAATTATAGTGAACATTCCATGATGACCTATTTGCGATGAAATTCTTGAGCTTGCAAAAACTCTAACTTCCTTAGATCATATCTCTGAAAATATAGCGAGACAATATCTAAAATTTGGACCCGAGGTTCAGCCTGATTTCTTCTCAAATGATTTTTCTTTTTAGCTTCTGAAACTTTTTATCGAAAATGTTATAGCAAAAATTCCACGTGACTTCTTTGGAGTAGTGAGACCCTAGAATCCAAAGCTTTGATACCAAATGTTATGAAACCATATCGTAATCGAAAATATAGATCAACACCTCAGAAACTAGCCTCTTCGATAGGGAAACCTCCTTTACATTACAGAAATGAACAATTCTTTGATGATACAAATGATAATATTCCCTTTCTGTATATAGGAATCTAAGGGGTCATAATATAATCCGAGACGACATAACAATAATAATGTAAGGGCACAATAATAATAATAGTGGGCTTCTATGGGGCACAATAGTAACAATATGGGGACTACAGGGCATAACAATATAATAAGGGGGTTTCACTAATAACAGTAAGGGGTTATACTAGACCTAACAGGTACATTAGTTGATCATATCATTTACTATAGTTGATCATATCATTGATCGAATGCCTAGTTAACAAATAGTAAATGATAATGAAATGAATTTTTATTATTTTTCGTATCAAACATAATTGACTAGGAGCAATATTTTCTATAGAATTATGCAACAAAGTTTTTATTAGAAACTAATGTGGGGAGTAACAATAGTCTATTTTCATAATGATAAAGCCTAAATATCTATGGTTGTCCTTTTCTACATGCACTCCTTTCCCTTTCAAGAAATCCTCTACCTATGAGGACATGCTCTATGCCTCGTTTCCTGTTAGCATGTACCTAAAATGTTTGAAAAAATTCTCTTGGATAAGGCATAAGTAATATGGAGACTTTTGTTTCCATAGAATAAGATACCAAAAGTGTACTAATTTTACTTTAGTGTTCATGTTACTCTTTGGGGGGTAAGTTGTTGAAAAAATTACAATATACTATGGCCGTCACTAGGTAGGCCATCATGAAGAACCTCTAGGTTTTGTAATAATTTTCTAATTGGAAGGAATTCTCATTGATATAATTTCCATCTAGTAAAATACAATATATTTTCTAAAAAGGAAAATATATAATATATACAAGAATGACCTAGGAACATGAGATGTTGATTCAACTCCCAAAACACAAGAAAATAACCGAGAAAAATATCCATATTTCTCTTCCCATAATGAAATATCAATGAGAAAAAGGTTGGTTGGAATGAGTTCAATATATAACATTAAGTCTCAAATATCATTAGTTTTTCCACCTTGAGATTTTAGGAAGCCATCGACTACAAACAATTTTAGTTTTATATTTGGGTTTGGTACCTTAAGCATACTTTTGGAAACATTGGGAGTTAGTGGAACTATATTCATCCTATATAGCAAAAGAGACTTGATAGTTCTGATCTTAGGGTTGAGCTAAGGAGCACATCAACAAACAATTTCCCTGAAATAAAAAGAATCTAGGACATATGCAATGTTAGCAACTCCTATACTCAAAATTTTATTCTCATGTATGTGTTTGGGATGTTTACCAATGGAATTTCTCATTATGTGAGGCGAGTGAATTAGCTAAATATCCCCACAAACTGGATCCTTTTTCCTTTTACTTGTCATATTGTTTTACTCATTCAATGCACTTAGATATACATGGTAGCTCAAGTGAGGTCTTAAAAAACTTTTATTTATTTAAATATTAGTTTATGGCAGCATTTTGTAACACATTTCTATACAACGTACAACCTTCATTGATACAAGTCAAAATAATAATGAGAAGTTAATAACCTATGGCATGGATTTCACTGGTATACTAAATAATTGCATTCTCATAATACAATATCAATATCTTCCCACCTTAGATATCAAAGTTACTTAATGAGATTTCAACTAGCCTTAAAAGGATAAAATGGTTATTTTCCATGATTCTCAATAAATATGGCATATAAGAAAATAGAGTATATAATATCCCTTGTGCGAAAGCCTTATATATATGGAGAAATAGAAGTGTAGATGAGAGAATGTATAGGAGAATGAGATGTGTGGAAAGTTGAATGTGGGGAGAGATGGATGTGTTGGTTGTTTTACATACTTTTAAAAATGGCTAAGTATAAATTAGTGTGGGGTCGACTATGTGCAAAATGGGAGTGTGAGGAAAGTGGGAAGTGTGTGGAGTCTAGGAGCACAAATCAACTATGAAAAGTTTCACACACTACCTTTTGGAAAAATGACTAAGTATGGGATTTGCGAAAATGAAAGGAAAGAATAATTAATAGATGACGATGATAATGGTACATGAAAATGAGTCAATAGTAATGCATATGGTTTACCACTCCATCTATTAGATTGGGAATACAACATTTGGCATTGAAATTATATCCTGTAAGCCTTCACACCTACTTTAATAGTGTTTCTCCCATTTCTCATGTTATCACTTAGAGGAAACCCTCGCCATGGGAAAACCTATAAGGTAACCTCAAAGTGCTTTGAGGTTGAAAATATGGCCCTTTCAACCTGGAGAGGGATCTCTCCCTAAACTCATCTACCCAAGGTCATAGTGGTAGAGGGTTTTTAATAAGTCCTATGGTCAAATTTATTTTAGAAAGATTAAGGTTGTTTGGAGTGTAGGAAAATCTAACTATTTGGTATGGATCCTGACCCAATTAGGTTTATATAGTCATAGGTCCAGTGAGAAAAAATTACAAAAGTGAGATAGTAACAATTCCTTTGACAAGTTTCAAGAAATATGGAGGATGATGGAGGAAAAGTAGTGTGATTTATATGTAGAAAAAACATGTAAAGATATGAAACATAAGAAAGTGGATCATAACAAATATGAATTCCAAATTGAACACTTATCATTCAAACATGAGGAAAATATAACACCAAGAGACGGACAGGGAATTGCAACACAAGAATTTATGCAAACTCCTCACATACATTGTTTTATTAAAATTTGTTCACACAGTAAATACAAAAGACTATCTTTCAAAGTTACAACCACTTCTTCTTCTTTAGAAACTTCTTATATAGAAGATGAAATAGCTAACAGGATTCTAGCTAAACTTAATTACAATAATCTAAAAATAACAATGTATATCTTTAGGTACATGCATGTAAAATAGACTTCAAAACATATTTGATTCTCCAAAACACAACTTGTTGCAAATCATCCTAAAAACAAGGACCCTAAAGTGCATCGCTTTTATGTCTCCTTCGTTGGGAATCAAGCCTTGCCATCCCTTCAAACAACCTTTTGTTGCGTCACTCCTTCCTGGAGCACCCTTCCTGCAATTCGTTGATAATCTCGTGGTCAATCTTTAACTGCCAGAAATGATAATTTGGTGATGGGCCTACTGTCAATATTTAGCTGTCGAAACTAATAATTGACCGATAGGAAAACTATTAGGGTTTTCATTCAAACTATCCACCAAAACACTTTGACAATGAAACTGTCAGCACTCTTCCATGCTTTCCTATGCTAAAATGCTCACAAGCGCTCTGTTGGCCAAAAACAAAAAAAATCTTTTAACAAGATGGGGTTAAAAAACTTAAACAACCAAAAATATCTTCTGTTGAGAGTACAAAATTCTTCCAACAAAACATCGACATTAGTCATCCTGCGTCCTTTTTTTTGTCTACTTTCCATGGGAACCCTTTTCTTAGTGGCCTTTGTTTTCTTTGACTTTTGAGAATCTATAGATTTCTCAGTGTTATTTATTAAGTATTTAAATGAGACATCATCCACATATATAATTTCTTTGGCAAGATGTGTGATTTGTTTTAGTTTGATGTTCAATCAGAGCTTATTTGAGGGTCTAGTGTGAGGCTTTGTTCCCCCTTTGAACATCTCAAATATGGTAGGCTCTTTCTCATTTAAAATTACTTCATCATGGGGCTTATCCATCTATCTTTTGGTTTTCTCTATAAATTCGTTTCCGGTATGTAGGGTTTCAACATGAAGTTCTTCAGTAGGAGGGCTCTTAGTAGGAGGGTTTTTAGTTGGAGGCAGAGGGGTTTGTTGTTCTTTTTTGAGCCTGTCAGTTCTTCTAGTACAAAGCTTAGGAATTTTAGGAATAGGGGGAGAGGTTTTATATGTCTTCTTTCAACTTCTGGTTTTCACAGGTAGAAGCTCCTTGAGAGGAGGTTCCAGTCTCATGGTTTTTTACTTGTTTGACCTCCTTTTTAGCATCCTTTTTCCTACCCCTTTTAGAATTAGTAGGCTGGGGATAAAATCCTCCCTAGAAAATAAAATAACCCCACATTCTCTCGACCTTTGCTAAGTAGTTTTCAATTAGCAATTTTATCAAGGCTTTATGATAAATGAAATGAGAAGATGGGTCTATCCTAGCTCGAACACGAGCATCCATATGTTTCAAACTCTATAACAAAAAGTAAGAAGCATTGATTCTTATCTAACCTGCTAGATGAGAAAGAATACATAAATGGTATAGGTTTACCTTATTGTAGTGCCCCTCGAAAGTGAAATAGGACTGAACAATACACAATAACACATGCCATTCGTCTTTCAACCATGCCCTCTGCACCCCTCCCCTCCAGTCCCTCTCTTTGAATTCATCATTTAGGAAGAAAGACACATCAATTCCATATAACATGTGACTTTTAAAGGTCTTCTCTCCATTAGTGGGCAGAGCTATGACCTCAGAAATTAACTCCTTTGTCACTTGGAAAGAAAGTCCTCCAACCTCCAATCATTTTCCATCAAAACCCTTGGAAGAATCTCATGCTACCTCATCGTGAAAATCAGTGCATTGACTGAAAATTTCCTTCGGTCTGGTTTGTCAAAACTGTCGTTGAATCTCTGGGTATATCTTAAGAAGATCATGCCCCTTAGCTCATTTATATTTAACTTTCACCTTTCCCCATGGTTTTTTTACACCTTACTGAATACATAGAGTAGAGGATCGGGATTCAATCCTGAATCTCCATCAAGTAACTCAATAGAAAGATTATTTTCAGCGAAAATTATTATGATAAGTAAAATGAAATGGGTAACTTTTCTATATGGGGAAAACTCATGAAACATCGTGTTTCGGCAGGTGTACTATCATAACTAATTTACATAAAAGATCAGATATTTAACCTTTCAATCATTATGATTCAACTTACCTCTACGGTGGCAGAAAGGACCCTTTCAACACATGCTTTTCACTTATTAGATTTGACAGAACATGAGCATATCATAATCACCTTTTTACTGATGTGAACCATGTCAACACATTTCAAAACAAAGATTCAAAGTTGAATGTTTTAGCACTAATACCTTGGTTACCCACAAAAATTCATTCATGTGCATTTTAAAATCCCTGATAATTATTACACTCCCATTGTCAGCATATTTCTTTGAATTTTTTTTTAAATCACCATAGCGCTGATAGTCCCGTTATTGGTGTTGTTTCATGTTTATTACAATTATTTTGCTAATATGACAATTGTTAGCATTAAAACAATTTGAACTCTCTAACAAAAAGTAAGAAGCATTGATTCTTATCTGACCTGCTAGATGAGAAAGAATACATAAATGGTATAGGTTTACCCTATTGTAGTGCCCCTCAAAAGTGAAATAAGACTGAATAATACACAACAACACATGCCATTCGTCTTTTAACCATGCCCTCCGCACCCCTCCCCTCCAATCCTTCTCTTTGAATCCATCCTGCTTTTCACTTATCAAATTTGACATAGCATGAGCATATCATAATCACCTTTTTACTGACATGGAACATGTAAACACATTTCAAAACAAAGATTCAAAGTTGAATGTTTTAGCACTAATACCTTGGTTACCTACAAAAATTCATTAGTTTGCATTTTAAAATACTCGATAATGCTTACACTCGCATTGTCAGCTTATTTCTTTGAATTTTTTTTTAAATCACCATAGTGCTGATAGTCCCATTATCGGTGTTGTTTCATGTTTATTAAAATTAATTTGCTAATACGGCAATTGTTAGCATTAAAAAAATTCAAACTTAAAAAAAATGTGATAACAGCTCATACGTAGAGGCCTTATGAATACTTTCAATATCCACTCAAAATATAACTTTCGACAAATATGTAAAATATTATTTTATACCATATCTAATGGTTATCTCTTATTCTTAACAAGAGTTGGTTGGATTGTAAAATTAATTAATGATTCAATAAAAGAATCGGCTCTCATAATCCTAGAATCTTGAAAGAAAAATAAATGTAAATATATAATTTCCATAACGTTATACCTTTAAGGTTGGTAATATCTTGATAGCTCCTTTGATTAAAAAAATCTATTTCAAATTGGGATAGTGTAGGAGGTGAAGTAGTGAGGTTTCATCCCAATGTGAGAATCTTATTAATTTTGAAATCATGCTATAACATGAATTCTTCAAAAAAAAAATATTAATGTTCTAAAGTAAAGATAAATTAATCCAAATATTGGATTAGTGATGGGAGGCCTAATTTGAGGATCAATATTGATCTCAAAATTAGGATCTACCCATATAATGTTTTGAGGATCAATATTGATCTCAAAATTAGGATCCACCCACATAATGTTTTTGATATGGAAGGTGTTAATTTGGATATTACGATTGGGTTTAAAATCACATAAAAATTGAGTGCTACATGTAATAACAAATTTCAATTTAGGGGTAAAAATAATAACAAAATATAACCTCTAAAAAAATGATAGTTATGTATAGTTCTAATTATGATGGTAACTTTGTTTATGGAATGAATATGTATCAATTTTAGTAGAAACTAAATCATATCAAGTATAGAATTAGAACTTGAAAATAATTCTTTGGGAACTTTTACGAGGAAATTTTCCAATTGAAGAAGGAATCATTGCAAAGATCCAACATCAAGACTTGTCAATGTAATAAGCTAGCTAACAAGGAAGATAAACTCAATCTATAGAGAAATTATAGATATAAATAAGAATAAATCATGTGGAAAATGAAGTTAGGGATTCATTGACTTTAGGCAGAGGATAGGAATACACACTTATTCAACAACTCTTTCCTCAATTGTATAAGTTAAAAATACCTAGTATATTCCCTTAAACACTATATAGCAGGGGGAATGTTGGAAAACATGAGGATATTGAAATTGAATTGACAAGTCACTATACAACTCCTTTACAAACCAATATAAGATCGATACGTAGCTATTCACATAATCACCAACTTAATCTTAACCTATGTATCTCTTAACAAAATTATAGGTGTTACCTTCCATGAATCTTTTGAATATGTGGAACAAGCCATTGAGGCGATGATTGTAAGGAAATCCCCAAGACTAGATCACTTCACAAAAAAATTCTTCTAGGCTCACTAAATGATCTTTGGTAAGGATAACTAAGAGGTAATTGAAGAATCAAGAGTTTCAAGCACAATCTATAGGAATTTAGCTCAACCTTACTCTCTCTGATTCCAAATAAGTGAAAATTGAAAACAATATATAAATCCAAACATATATCTTTATGTAACGCCATTTATAAAATTATTACCAATGTAAGTGCTAACCAATTAAATCCAGTAATGAACAAGATTATCTTTTCTAAACATGGGGTTTTTGTATAAGGTATAAAATTTCTCATGGAAATAATTTTATCTCATGTGTAAATACATTATATTAAATTGAATAAAGGACATATCACATTAATTAAACTGTGATTAAATTTTACATGTTTAAGGTGTATGATTTCTTAAAACTAGGTTATTTTTCAAATCACGTTGGTTTCTTTTGTATTTTATCAAGAATGGATCTTCCGGTTCAAAATCATACTCTCCTCATCTTTATTTTCTATATTTATCAATATTACCCCTCTCCTACCTTTAAGAACACTCAAGGGATTAGATAAGGGTATCCACTCTCACCCTGATTATACATTATCTTGGTTGAATTCCTAGGAAAATGCATAATGAAAGCCATGGAAAATGATTTTGTCAAAGGAATTTCTCTTCATCCCAATGCTTCCCTCTTTTCTCATTAACAATTTGTGGATAAATTTTTTCTAATGGATGTGTCTACTATTAGGACAATTCTAGCACTTGAGTCCACCTAGATCTATTCATGGAAGCTTCAAGAGAACTTATCAATCAATATAAATCCAAATTGTTCTTATTTAATTCTCCTTTGTGTTGGCTAGTTGGATTGTTTAGTGATTAAACAATCAAGTACCACATTAATTGTCAACCTGGGAAAGTCTTTTTATTCCAAAGGCTACCGCGTACTGTATGTACTTAATTCTAAAAGCATTAAAAGCTATAGTATACGTGATTCTTACGCTAAGTTATCACAATACCGATAAAATGAAAGCAATTCATTAAGATTACGAATATGAAAAGCAAAGTGATGGATGCTCTGTTGGCAGAGGATCAGGACCCTATCCTCCAGGTGAGGACATTCAGCACATGCCCCTGTAACCAGATTGCTAATACACACTGCACTCTAATTCACCGGTGAAATATCCTTGAACAACTTCAAGCAATTAATGAAACATAGTACTAGCAAAACGGAAATACCAGAGGTAATGCTACAGAATCCAAACAAAGTATCAGCAGAAAGAAACTATCACATACTTACACACTTGACAGAAAAGTAAATGGGTGAATCTTGTGAGGAAGGTGGGCCCAGTCCCTCTCACAAGATTCCCCAGAACAAAAAGGCTAGATTAAGTGCTCAGAACAATCTTCTATTCATCTGCCAAAAGATTCAAGTACAATAAAGTTCAGACTCGCTGATGTCTTTCAAAATTTCCCTTACAGACCACAATCCCCCCCCTTCTAATGTAGATGTCTCCTCTTTATAGACGAGACATCTATTACAATAGATTATTACAGTTCATTCAGTTAACCCATTCTATCAAAAATAAGAATTACAGAACGCTGTCACAATAGTATAATAATATATTCTTTCTTAGGTTCTGGCTATTACACAGCTGGTAACCGACTTCGACCATTTTCTTGGGATTCTTGCATTCCTTTGTCATTTCCCCATGCTGTTCCTGATTTAAGCAATGGTAACTGTGTTCTACCCGCTTTAGACAGCTGCTTGGTCATGCCGCGTCAGCATTCTTCAGATAGTTGTCATTTGTTATTTCCAGCTCTTGCAAAATAGCCTGCTTTAGATGGTTGCTATTACTGACTGTAGCAACTGCGTAGTTGCTGCTTCTGGTGTTGCAACAACTGCGTAGTTGCTGTTTCTGGTGTTGCGGCAACTGCGTAGTTGCTGTTTCTGGTGTTACAGCAACTATAAATTATAATTCCTGCAGGCTTAAGACAATTACTTGGCAACTTAGTCAGCTTTTCCAAAGATAAATATAAAGATATTCACGAATATGCAATGAACAATTAAACATATAGATATGCGGAAAGTTACTTCGTACCTTGGAGTGATTAAGTCATTATGTAATCAAAGCTTACAACTTATGACTGAAAAGGATAGTATTATGGCAAAAATATAAGGTCCAAATTGGTCAATTCTGAGTCCTAACATCCCCACCAACTGAAGAGATTGCATGTCCTCATGCAATGTTTACTCTAAGTCCAAGTCGGAGTACTGGGATGAACAGTGTAGATTACTGAGATAATAGTTATAGGAAGTGACATCAAACTTCTTTCTGAACCCACAAACAGTCTATATATGCCTCCATGCTGCTGCTTCTTCTTTGTTGGATAGTCCAAACTGGCCCTTATATTGTTCACCAGATAACCATAGAAGTGGAAATTTAAATCTGTAGCCCATCCAGCTTTCAACACAATGTTGCATGCATCTAATATAGTAAGGTACCCTTGTGAGTGCTACTTGTAAATTTGATGGATTATAAGGGTGATATTCCTGCCTCTCTTTGGGGCAGTTTTCCCAAAACAAATTGTTTGCCTTGATAGCCAAGGGTGCCTTGGTTTTCAGATAGTGCTGGCAGTGTTTCAGGACTACTGCTTGTAGTTTCCTGACGTGGTCTTTCATATCAGGATCATTTATCATTGTTTGATGCTATGCAATGAAAGTGGCTGCGTTCTGTGGTTCAGCCCTAATCCATAGAAGGCAATTCCGTTCATTAGGTTGAGCTGAGATAAAGGCGTTCTACCATGTAAGTTGGTTGGCTAAAAAGGAGGTGAAAGCTCTCAGCTGTATGTCGCCAACCACAGGTAATATATTCATGTTTCTTTCTTCGGACATGGCTTCATTATGGAGATAAAGCTCGCATAACAGGTTTGATCATTTTTAGGTGCCTCTGCAAAAGTTTGCATAAATTGTTCTGATGTAACCACCTGATGAGGTCTACCTTCTCTTACAGCCTTTATCTGTAAAAAAGTCAGTCTTTCCCTCAAGAATGTTGCATAATTGAAAGAGGGTTTCTTTGTGGCAAGTATTCTTTGGAATAATTCAAACATCTGGGACAATCTGGCTTTTAATTCCGTAATTTCTTTGTATTGAGCTCTACATTGCTCAAGTGCTTCCCAGTTCCTACATGCATGATTGAACCAGGTCCCTTTTTGCTGTTGGAATGCTTTGCCTTGTGACTGCTCATATTCTCTCCACCATTTTCCTTTTAATGCTTGAAAACTATCTGTTTCTGTGCATACATCACTAACAGAGGGAAACTCTGTATGTGTAAAGGCATCAACAAGGATAATCTGCTCTGTTGGAGTAGACTGGGATAATCCAACATCTTTCTCTTCATTTCCAGCTAGTGTCTCTTCCTCCTGTTGTACTGATTCATTTTGTTCCATGGTGATTTGGGTGGGCCGGGGTGAGTCTGTGCCTTTTTCCTCATTTCCTTCTTCTTCTTCTCGTTCCTTGGCAATTTGAATAGGGCTGGGTGAGTCCAATTTTTCTTCTTCATTTCATGATTCTTGTGTAAGTACTTCTTCCATAGCAATTTGGGTAGGCCGGAGTGAATCTGTATTCTCCTCTTTCTTATTCCTTGTTTCTTCCTGCATAGCTTCTGGGGAACTTACTGGTTCTTGTGTGTCAGTAAGTTTTTCAGTTTGGTCCTGCATCTTTTCTGGAGAGCCTGTTGGTTCTTGTGTGACAACAGGTTCTTCTGTCTGTACCTTCTCTGGAGAGCCCGTTGGTTCTTGTGTGTCAACATGTTCTTTTATTTCAGCAGAGGATTGTGGCATTTCCGTCTGTGTAACAGCAGGCTCTTTTGTTCCATCAACAACAGCGGAGGCTTCCTTCATTGGTTCTGCCACTACCTTATATCCTTCTTGAGTATATATTTCACCACAATTGGTACACACATATTCATTATCCTTACTTTTCTCTGTTGCAGACGCTACTCGTGCTAAAACATGTAGGCTGAATTCATTCTGATATGCTTCCTTGACCCTTATTATTTCCTCCTGATAGTCCTGAATCTGAGATTTCAGAAATTTAATTTCTTCCTGCAGGGCATGTATGGTAGGTTGGTCTTGCGGAGCGGTAGATTCCAGTGGAGGCAGAGGTTGTGTTTCATCATTTTGATCAGTATTCCCCACAGGTGGTTCTTGTGTGTCACCTGGGGTAGTGGTTGTTTCTTGTGTTGCAGCCATTTGGTCACTATTACCTTGGGTGTCGGCAGTTGGTTCTTGTGTGTCAGCTGTCTTAAAATATGATGTCACGAAGCTATGAACACTCTGCATCTCAACTTCCGAGGGTGAGGGAGAGGAGTTTTGAGGACTGGTGGGAGTGCGGATCCTTATAGTGATGGGTGGTGAACTGGAGGGATTAGGAGATTCAGCTACTACCGATGACCGAGTTCTTCGCTTTGGTAGAGAAGCAGGGAATTCAAGTGTTTTTCTCTTCAGGCTAGCTTTCTTTAGGATAGGGACAGTAGCCGGAGTAGCAGGTGCCTTAGCTGAAACCCTAGTTCTTCTTCTTTTCGATGGGGTTTTCTTTCCCTGCTGCATTTTTCATTTAAGCAGGGTAATGGGGATATTGTCATTGGAATCATCAGTAGAAATACCAAGTATGGGAATGGAAGAATTGGTTCTTTTGGGAGATGGGGTTGTTCTCGTGGTTATTTCTACTGTTGCTTGTTCATTCTCAGCAACTTGTGGGGGTGTTTGGTGGAGTTGTTCAGGAATGTGCTCTGCTTGCTGAGGGTTTTCTAGAGGGATTTGTTTAGGCATGTCCTCCGTTTGCTAAGGAAGTTCTTCATCTTGCTGAGGTGTGTCCTCAGCTTGGTGAAGAATTTCCTCTTCTTGATGAGGAATTTCATGTTCCGGTTGTGGAATTTCTGCCTCCTGATGGGGATTAATGGGGGCTGGAGGGTTATTTAGAGCAAGGGCTCCATTAATCAGCAATTGGGCTAAGCAGTGGTGTTTTAAGGAAAGAAGTGGACGCTTTGCGTTAACAGCATAACGTGACATGTTTTTTAGACAACCCAATAGATAATATGGCATGTTTATTAACTGACCATTTCTCAAATGATTCAACAGGATGAAATCGTGCTGGTAAATTACCTGGTATCGGCCTTCGCACGTCAGATATTGCTTGACAAATTCAGCTACTTTCAGCCATGGTTGAGGTAACGACCGAAGTGCTACGCCTCTGCCCTTGGGCTCTACCTGCTCGCCTGGTCGGAGAAAATCCTGCTGCGCATTAAGAATCAGGTGCTTTCTGTTGAACCACCATGTGCCATTAGCTGGTAGCCTGGTAACTTGGGCTATAATTTCCTCCGTGACTGGGATTTGAACTCCCTAGATGACGGAGAATCCTTCTGTTAAATTGCATGCAAATTCAAGGACTTGCTGCGCATCGAAGTCCGGAAGTCTCCTGAAGTACTCTATCCATCCTGCTTGCAAGAAAATTTGATAAATCTTTGGATAGAGTTCAAGGACTGCTGTCATGCCAGGTTCATGTGTAATGAGGGTTCCTCCCATAGCTGTTGTTTCAGTGAATTTCAGAGTTCAGAGCCGAGCTTCCAATTTCAGTTCAGAGTAAAACGTCGCAAATGGTAACATGTCGTGATAGGGTGGCTTTTACATATTACCGGGAGAGTTAAGGGTGGCGACAGTTGGCATAGTATGTCATTATAAGAGTTGCTTTGGTAATCCCCCCCTCCTACGTGTAAGTGATATGATTGGAAGTACAATTATTTGATAGTCCTATCAACTTCTCCGCATTATCTATTATTTAATGTCCATACATAATCATGCGTACCTTGGTATTTTACCTTTTTGATTGCTGCGTCAAAAAGCCTTGTCTTGTCTTCTGCTGGATCATAATGATTACCGTAGATCTGAAAGCATGGGAATACCGGCGATTTGTAATGATAATGATGGGAAGTGATAGTAGGGTGCTGTAATCATCACAAGAAGTGGTATATTTTATCAAAATTTGTTCCTTGGGGGCTGAAGTGGTAAGACTGGTGTTTTCGTACGTGAGGGAATTTGCTCGGAAGGGTATTCTGTGATCGGGAAGCAGTGTTGTAGCACCGGGATTGGTGTTGCAGCAACGGAAAATTGCTGTTGTGGCAACAGGGAATGATGTTATATCATCGGGAAAAAGACGTTTGTAAAAATGGGAAATGTGCTGGAGCAATGGAAATGGTGTTGTAACAACAGGAAATGGTGTTGCAGCAATAGGAATGGTGTTGCAGCAACGGGGAATGGTGTTGTAGCAACATGAATGGTGTTGTAGCAACGGGGAATGGTGTTGCAGTAACAGGGAATGGTGTTGCAGCAACAGGGAATGGTGTTGCAACAATAGGGAGTGGTGTTGCAGCAACAGGAATGGTGTTGCAGCAACGGGGAATGGTGTTGTAACAACATGGAATGGTGTTGCAGCAACAGGAGTTCCGAGTCCGCAAAGTAATTCCTTTGAAACTTTTGTTCTCAGCTACTTCCCAAGCTAAAATCTGCAAAATACTGAAATGTAATATCGCAATCCTTGGCAGGATTTATTAGTTTCTTAAAAAAAAGGAATATCTAACCTAAAAAAAAAAAATTACATAAATAATAGAACTCAAGTGCTTTGAGGGACAACAAGTTCCCCTGGAAAAGAATACTGTTTTATTGCCATGCAAGTGGCTTTAAAATCTTCCTTGGAAACCGGCCGCTGATATAACCGAAGTCGGTGGCCATTCACTAACAGTGGTGTTCTGCTCCCATCAATTGTTAAAAGTCTAACTGTTCCATTTGGAAAAACAACATCCACTTCATACAGCCCTAACCACCTTGTTCTTAGCTTCCCTTGAAAATTCTCGAAACGGGAATCATAAAGTAGAGCCCAGTTACCTTTCTGGAACTGCTTTTGCTTGATGGTTCTGTCATGCCATTTGCTTCTTTGTTGCTGTATCATCGTTGCTTGATGGACGACATCCAATCTTTTCTCATCCAATTCCTGAAGTTGCTGCAACCTGGCTGTCTGTGCATCAGTTAAATCAAGGTTAACAACTAAGGCAGTTCTTAAGGTTTTAATCTCAAACTCTACAGGGAAAACAACATTCTTTCCAAAAATTAATTCATAGGGTGAAAAGCCTGTTGTATTCCTCCAAGTGGTTTCATAGGCCCATAGAGCCTCGAGCAACCTCTGAAACCAGTCCCTTCTATTCTCCTTTATCGTTTTTGTTAAGATGGCTTCTATGACCTTGTTGGTAATTTCCACCTGCCCATTTGCTTGGGGGTGGTACGGTGTAGTCATTTTGTGCTTGATATGATATTTTTGGAGCGTATTTTTGAAGCCATGAGAATTAAAAGGAGGTCCTCCATCAGTGACTAATTCTCTGGGTAGTCCAAATCTAACAAAGATTTCTTCAAATAAGAATGTTAGTACTGCTTCTTCATTAGCTTTAATGAGTGCTTTCACCTCTACCCATTTAGTCATATAATCCGTGCATACTAATATGCACACTCTTTAATTAGATGGAGGATTAATGTGACCTATAAAATCTAATGCCCATTTCTCAAAAGGTTCAAGAGTTACCTGGGGATTAAGTGGCATTTCATCCCTATGGTTAGGCTGGCCCATTCTTTGACAGCTGTCGCAAGCCTTCACATATTTTCTGCCATCTTTAAAAAGTGATGGCCAATAATAACCCATTCTAAGTACCTTGTGTGCTGTTCTTTTATCTGCAAAATGTCCTCCACAAGGGCCATCGTGACAAGCTTTTAGTATATCATAAATCTCGTCTTCCCCAATGCATCTCCGGATTTCTTGATATATTCCTGTGTGGAACAGACATCCGCTTATCCAGCTGTACCTAGCGCTCTGCTGAATGATTTTCCTTTTTTCTCTGTGTGATAGGTGTGATGGTAATTTTCCTGCAACTAAGTAGTTGGCAATATCTGCGTACCAAGGTGAGTGGGCAGAGACTGCAAATAAATACTCATCAGGAAAAGAATCATCTACTGGAATATTTTCATTAGTTTTCAATCGAGAAAGAAAGTCAGCAACTACATTTTCTTTTCCTGGTCTATCTACAATTGTGATATCAAATTCCTGTAATAACAGTAACCATCTAGTGACTCGAGCATTTGTAACTGATTTATTCATAAAGTATTTAATGGCCGAGTGATCGGTATGCACAAAAGTAGTATAACCAGTGATGTAATGCCTAAATTTGTTGATAGCATAAATAATTACTAGAAATTCTTTCTCAGTGACCGTGTAATTAAGTTCTGCGGGAGTCATGTTTTTACTAATGAAGTAAATGGCATAGGGAACACCATTTTCTTCCTATCCCAGGACAGCTCCAATGGCAGTGCTTGAGGCATCAGAGGATATGTGAAAGGGGAGTGCCCAATTTGGTCCTCTCAAAATGGGAGCTATGGACAATTGATGTTTATGCTGATCAAATGCTTTTTCACAGTCATCAGCCCACTTAAATTCAACGTTTTTCGTTAATAACACAAACAGAGGGGAAGCTATCTTAGAAAAATCTTTGATAAATCTTCTGTAGTACCCTGCATGTCCTAAGAAACTCCTTACTTCTGTCTGGGTTTTGGGAATAGGGACGGTCAAAATTACCTGTATTTTTGCAGGATCGACTTGAATTCCTAATAATGAAACAAAGTTGCCTAATAAAATGCCTTCTTTCATCATCATATGACATGTCTCAGTACTTAAGGCAAGATGTGCTTCAATACACTGCTTAAGTACTTTTTCAAGATTCTGCAGAGCATATTCAAAGGTTGTTCCATAAGGAGTAAAGTCCTCCATAAAAATTTCTAAGGAATCATTTATCATATCAAAAAAGATACTTGTGACTGCTCTCTGAAATGTCGTTGGTGCATTACATAGCCCGAATGGGAGAACCCTGTAAGCAAAGGTCCCCCAAGGGCTAGTAAAAGTGGTTTTATCCTGGTCCTGGGGTGCAATCCTTATCTGATTATATCTGCTAAATCCATCCAAAAAGGGAAAGAACTTCTTGCCAGCTAAGTTATCTAATACCTGATCAATGAATGGTAACGGGAAATGGTCCTTCTGGGTGGCCTTATTTAGGGCTCTATAGTCTACACATACTCGCCATTTCCCATTTTTCTTGGGTACTATTACTAGCGGAGA
>APFE031226231.1:27712-38548 GCA_000404065.3 Pinus taeda | reverse complement strand
TTTCACAGTCATCAGTCCACTTAAATTCAACGTTTTTTGTTAATAACACAAACAGAGGGGAAGCTATCTTAGAAAAATATTTGATAAATCTTCTATAGTACCCTGCATGTCCTAAGAAGCTCCTTACTTCTGTCTGGGTTTTGGGAATAGGGTGGGTCAAAATTACCTGTATTTTTGCAGGATCGACTTGAATTCCTAATAATGAAACGAAGTGGCCTAATACAATGCCTTCATTCATCATCATATGGCATTTCTCAGTACTTAAGGAAAGATGTGCTTCAATATTCCGCTTAAGTACTTTTTCAAGATTCTGCAGAGCATCTTCAAAGGTTGTTCCATAAGGAGTAAAGTCGTCCATAAAAATTTCTAAGGAATCATTTATCATATCAGAAAAGATACCTATGACCACTCTCTGAAATGTCGCTGGTGCATTACATAGCCCAAATGGGAGAACCCTGTAAGCAAAGGTCCCCCAAGGGCTAGTAAAAGTGGTTTTATCCTGGTCCTGGGGTGCAATCCTTATCTGATTATATCCGCTAAATCCATCCAAAAAGGAAAAGAACTTCTTACCAGCTAAGTTATCTAATACTTGATCAATGAATGGTAATGGGAAATGGTCCTTCTGGGTGACCTTATTTACGGCTCTATAGTCTACACATACTCGCCATTTCCCATTTTTCTTGGGTACTATTACTAGCGGGGAAACCCATTCACTATCGGATATGGGGTATATAAATCCTGCATTTAACAGTTTTTGAAGCTCTTCTTTTACTATTTCCCTTAGATTGGGATTCATCCTTCTTTGGGGTTGAAAAACTGGTCAGGATCCTTCTTTAATATAAATACGGTGAGTGCACAATTTAGGGGAAATCCCTTTCATGTCTATATAATCCCAAGCGAATGCCTCTTTATTTTCTTTAAGTAGCTTCATTAACTATTGTTTTTGATCATCTATTAGGTTAGGATTTATATTTAATGTTTTACCTGGTTTGATTTCTACTGTCACACTTTTGGAAGGACTGCCAGCTAGTATCTGAGATAAATTTTTAGTTTCAAGGTTGTTCTGGGATTCTGATTCTAGGATTGTAGTGAGGTGATTATGTATCTCTGAACTAACCGAAGAAGGTTCAGAAATAAAGTTGCTGATTAATTCATCTTCGGTTGAGTTTTTGAGAGTTAAAGCTTGTCCGATAGTTAAAATAGGTTGGGTTTCCTCATCCTCATAGTCTACCCATATTGAATTATCGTTATTAATCATGAGTGTGGCATGAGGATAAAGAGTCAACTGTTTAGTTTCCTACCCATTGGATATTGTCATTGATCCAGATCTACAGCTGATGAAAGCATCTGCTGTAGCCAACCAAGGTCTTCCTAGAATTAATGGATGACCCCCCAACTTTGTTTTAGTTCGTAACACCACAAAGTCGGTTCGATAATTCCAAGATTCTACAGAAATTACCAGGTCTTCGATCACTCCTTCAGGTTTAATTGTAGAGCAGTCATCCAGCTCTAAAATGGTTGGAGTTTCCCTAATTAAGTGTTTCAACTGCAGTAATTGTGTTGTTTCAAGTGTCATAATATTTATTGCAGCACCTAGATCCACTAGAACTTTAGAGACAAAGGTTTTCCCGACCTAAACTGTTACTGTAGGGTGACCAGGGTCACCATATTTCACAGGGGGGTCTTTTTCTGTCATTAGAGCAGTTAGTTCTCCCATCACATGAACTGTGAGGGGTTCCTTGGCTTTTCTTCCAAGCTCCCTAACACAAATATCCCTAACAGTTCTGGGGTAGATAGGGACATCTCTTAGAGCTTGCAATAATGGGATTTTGACATATAAATTCTGCAGTTCTCCTAAAAGGTTAAAAGCTGGTGGCTCAAACGTTTTATTAAGAGTCAATCTTTCAAGGAAGGGTGGTTTTGCTTTTTGGACAGTCTTGTCAGAAGATGCTTCAAGAATTTCAGTATCTTTATTGAATGACTTTTCCTTTCTAGTTTCTTCTTTTTCGGAGTCAGTAATGTCATCTATGATGGGTTCAACTATCTTCCCAGAGCGTAAATGGATATCATTACATTGCATAGGGAGGACAGGTTGACTTTGAATATCGATTACCTGCAAGGCTTTATTATTGTTTGGATTGGGGTTAGGTTGCACAAGCAGTTGGGGTCTCATTGATTGGTTATTCTGTAGAGTATTGGATGGTAAGGAAAGAGACTGTTGTTGTTGAGGAAATGGTATCTGTTGGGCTGCCCAACTTGGATTCCATTGATTAAAATACGGTTGCTGGGGACCCCAAGGATTCCATATAGTAGGATCAGGAAAAGGAAGATTTGGTTGCTGCATAAGTGGAAAATTCATTGTATTAAAGGGTGGGTACTACATTTGGTTCATGGGTGGGTAGTTTGTTTGAAAAGGAGAATTATTATGCCAACAACTGAATGCTGTGTTAGAGCTCATACCTTGTCCTTGTGGCCATTGCCTCCTCTATGTCATTAGGTACACTGCTTCAGCCTCTTCTTCAGTTGTCTGCAATGCTGCTTTGATTCCAGGCAGAGAGAGGCATTGCTGGGTTTCATGGTCCTTCTCGCAGATTGTGAAGATAGGTATCTTATCCAGTGGGCATTCCCTGAGTGGGTGTTTTCCTCTGCACTTGGAACAGAAAATAGCTAGAGCAGCTTCTGCTTCCGCCTGTTTCTTCTTCACCTGCAGAGCATCAATTTGTGAAGCAAAAGAGCTTAACATTTCAGTTTTAAATTCTTCCAATAAGTTACCTATTTCGGCTCTTGTTGCTCCTCCACTGGCTGACTTCTGAACTCTTGAATACACATTATCCCTGCTCTTTGATCTGTTCCCCTCTCCTCTTGAGCATCTCATGCAGAGATTGATAATTTGATCAAATGATTCTTTGGAAATGTCCCCTTTTCCCAGCATGTTCAACATGTCCAAGCAGTCATCTCTTACCCCTTTCAGCAATATGGTTTTCAGAATATCTTTACTCATATTGGGGTGGTCAGACCTCTGCAAATTATACTGCAAACTTTCCACAAAATCTTCTAAGCTCCCGTCCTCCTTCTGAACCATTTTAAACAATTCTTCCTTCCTTTCTCTTGTTCGGTAGTAGTCTTGATATTTGGCCAGGAATCCCTCTTTCATCTGGTCCCAGGTGGTGATTTCCTGAGCTCCTAAGCTCATGAACCACCTCAACGCATTCCCTTTTAGTGTTGTTGGAAACAATTTTAGTTTTTGATTAGGGCTCACATAATCATAACTTCTACATAGTATATCAAATTCAAAGAGGAATTCAATTGGGTCTTCAGAGGATAACCCATGGAAGTTAGGTAATGCTCAGAGTAGAATGTTCTTCATAGGGGTCTTTCCTCTCGGGAGGTCCCGAATAGGGAACTCCAGGGTAGAGAGTGAGTTCTCCCCCCTTCCTTCTGTTCTGTTATCCTCCATTGGTCTTTCTCCTGAATCGCTTACTTTATCTTCTGTATCTTCTGTTTCTTCAGGTTTTTCTACCGGTTCCTCAGTGTATTCTAGTACTTCGAGCTTCCTTTCAGGTCCCAGTACTTCCTCCGTCTGTCGATCCGTTTGTGAGGAGTATTGGATTTGAGGTCTCCGGGAACTCCTCCTCTGACATGTTTCGGCCTTTGAGATGATTTCGTCAATAAAAGTCTTTCTTCCTCCCTTGCCACCTGTGAAATTAGGTTTCTTGTGTCCTCTCATGCACCTGTTATTTTCACAAAGAAATCATTAACGCTTTTAGAAATCTTTAGTTGCCTTCCCCGGTAACGGCACCAAAATGTTGGCTAGTTGGATTGTTTATTGATTAAACAATCAAGTACCACATTAATTGTCAACCTGGGAAAGTCTTTTTATTCCAAAGGCTACCGCGTACTGTATGTACTCAATTCTAAAAGCATTAAGAGCTGTAGTATACGTGATTGTTACGCTAAGTTATCACGGTACCAATAAAATGAAAGTAATTAATTAAGATTACGAATCTGAAAAGAAAAGTGATGGATGCTCTGTTGGCAGAGGATCAGGACCCTATCCTCCAAGTGAGGACGTTCAGCACCGGCCCCTGTAACCAGATTGCTAATACACACTGCACTCTAATTCACCGGTGAAATATCCTTGCACAACTTCAAGCAATTAATGAAATAGAGTACTAGCAAAACGGAAATACCAGAGGTAATGCTACAGAATCCGAACAGAGTATCAGCAGAAAGAAACTATCACACACTTACACACTTGACAGAAAAGTAAATGGGTGAATCTTGTGAGGAAGGTGGGCCCAGTCCCTCTCACAAGATTCCCCAGAACACAAAGGCTAGATTAAGTGCTCAGAACAATCTTCTATTCATCTGCCAAAAGATTCAAGTACAATAAAGTTCAGACTCGCTGATGTCTTTCAAAATTTCCCTCAAAGACCACAATCCCCCCCCTTCTAATGTAGATGTCTCCTCTTTATAGAGGAGACATCTATTACAATAGATTATTACAGTTCATTCAGTTAACCCATTCTATCAAAAATAAGAATTACAGAACGCTGTCACAACAGTATAATAATATATTCTTTCTTAGGTTCTGGCTGTTACACAGCTGGTAACCGACTTCGACCATCTTCTTGGGATTCTCGCATTCCTTTGCCATTTCCCCATGCTGTTCCTTATTTAAGCAATGGTAACTGTGTTCTACCCGCTTTAGACAACTGCTTGATCATGCCGCATCAGCGTTCTTCAAATAGTTTCCGTTTGTTATTCCTAGCTGTTGCAAAATAGCCTGCTTTAGATGGTTGTTGTTGCTGACTGTAGCAACTGCGTAGTTGCTGCTTCTGGTGTTGCAGCAACTGCATAGTTGTTGTTTCTGGTGTTGCGGCAACTGCGTAGTTGCTGTTTCTTGTGTTACAACAACTATAAATTATAATTCATGCAGGCTTAAGACAATTACTTGGCAACTTAGTCAACTTTTCCAAAGATCAATATAAAGATACTCACGAATATGCAATGAATGATTAAACATATAGATATGCGGAAAGTTACTTCGTACCTTGGGGTGATTAAGTCATTATGTAATCAAAGCTTACAATTTATGACTGAAAAGGATAATATTATGGCAAAAATATAAGGTCAAAATTGGTCAATTCTGAGTCCTAACACTTTGTTAATTGAAAGGAATATTTCTATAATCATGGGTTTCCAAAGGGATTCTTTATATTGTAAATAAAATGTATCCCCTTTGTTCCATAAGGATCTTAAAAATGTATATTGGGAATATTTATTAGCAAAACATGAAGCAAACCCTTTACCTAGAATTTTCAATTTTTTATCTTACCTAGAAGAATTTTAGTAATCAAGGCAACCCTTCACTCTATGCCCCTC
Organism: Pinus taeda; assembly: GCA_000404065.3. NCBI lineage: Eukaryota > Viridiplantae > Streptophyta > Pinopsida > Pinales > Pinaceae > Pinus > Pinus taeda. The sequence goes on along the minus strand of APFE031226231.1, from coordinate 33,163 downwards.
TATTTCTTTTCTATTCTCCTAATTAATATGAAAATAATAAAAATGATACACAGATTACAAGGGAATTTCCTCTAGAGAGGACCTTCCAAGGAACATAAATAGGGTTTGGTTGCATGGGATAAGGTTTATATTCCAAATTTTCCCATAGGTTTAGGCATTAAACACCCTATAATCATGGATAAATACCTAACAATGACGACTTGGTGGAGGTGAATAAAAGAATCAGGAAAAGGTAGAAAAAAATATTCAAGAGAAACTCTTAGCCATGTTCAACTAAGGTATTCCTTTTTCATAGCTAGTCCATCTTAGTCCGGAAAAGGGTTAAAATTATACTTAGTAGACGTATTTTAATTTACTTTTACAAGTTTGAAAAGACAAGTGATCGACAATATTTTCATATTTTTGGACTCTGAAATGAGTAAAAATAGGAATCCTTGTGGAGGAACAAGTGGTATAAAAGGATAGCAACTGTCTCTGATTATGATGGAAATGCTCAAAACATGTAAATGTCAAGAGGTTGGATAATAAGAACACTCATCGTAGATGTTCCTCAGGCAAGGGTAAAACAACCAAGTAAAAGTGTACGAGTGACCAAAGAGATGGTGATGATGGAATGAAAAAACCAAGGCTCATCTAGAAAAAACAAGCTGACAAAAATGGAAATCATGAGAGCTAAAGTGAGAATGGTTTCATTTTTACACAAAATTGAAACATGGGAAACTATGCTTGAGGATAGTTGAAAATGGTTTCATTTTGCAAAATATTGAAACATGAGGGAAAACTATGCTTGGATTTGGTTTCACTTTTACATAATCTTGAAACAAAGATGAACTATGCTTTAGATGAGTTTGCATGTCCCCAACATAATTACTCAATTCGAGGTACTCTTATGAAACGATCTCACAAAAAATAGAAATGAAAGATCAACGCCTTAGAATTCGGCCTCTTTGAGGGGTGTTGTGCTCTACAACCACCCCCCATTTCATAAAATTTTTACTTCAAAATCATAATATAAAATGGCTCCCTTTTAAACTTAGATGTGTGAATAAATCGGTATTAACTCATCATTAGAAAGACCTCATCAAAAGGTCCAATGGAAATGATATATTTTAAAATAAACCTTTTGAATTAAAATAAAGTAGGTCTTTTAAATAATTATAAAATTTCTTTATCATTTCGATAAAACAATCACAAGATCGCATATCACAATGATAAGAAAAACATATATAAAAGACTCATTGACTCACTCCGATCCGAAAAGGAAATCACTATCGGATATCTGAAAAAGGTAAAACACATAGCATAAAGAATGGCCTCCCTCATCTCTCCGATGCCATAAAGTGTATCGCCATCGGCAGTGGGCTGTAACAACCCAATACATGAATTATGACACATTCAAGTCCTCTGATGTGATAAGGCATATCGCCATCGGCGATCGGAAATGTTGCAATGGCATAAGTAATATGACCCGAACCCATCCCCGATTGCGATGCATTAAATCAAGGTGCGTGTTTCGAAAGATATTCAAAAGGCTTGCATGTAGTGTATCACCTTTTGGTAATCGAAAGATATTTTGGACTATTATTAAAGCCTTTTATTTCACGTTACCAATCACCGATTGCGATTTATCTCTAATTATCCATCAAAGAATCTAAACCATGCTTGAATGGATCATTCATCATATAAATGATATAATGGGTATTCATGAACTCCTTTACCATGATTGACAGGTTAAATGGCTAATTAATGAAGCAGTTATGGTGAGATTTTCCTTTAGATTCTATCTGTAGCAGTTCCACCATAATCCTTTATTATACGCCAATTGACATAATTTCATATTGGTTTATACTAGCTATTCTCTATATCATATTGGTTTCATTCCTTGTGCAGAAATCTGTCGAAATAATGAATTTGAAGCAAATGGGAAAGAAATCTAAGAAATCCGTAGCAGTAATGGCTCTTAGAGCAACAGTGCAGTCAACCAATGATCCAAGACCAAGTAAAAAAGGTTTAATCTCAGACACTACATGTCTCGGCCTTGGAAATACAAGTTTGCAAAGCATCTATAATTTAATTGAAGCAGAGGAGCCTGACGAAGTATCGGGAGAAGCTACTGCAGATTCAACTAGTAAATCAGAAGCTTCCCTTAAATATTTAGCTGATTCATATTTGCATAGGATAGCAGCACATGAGAAAATTCTTCCATACACTGATGTAGTAAGATGGGTGGTAGAAGAAATTTTGTTTTCAAATAGAACGTTTTGCACAGTTGACGAAAGGATTTTTGGCTCATTTCAGCGTGATGACTTAAGGAAGATGTATCACTTGCCTGAACCTAAAAGGAAATACAACAAAACCTTTCTTGAAAAGTTCACAGAGGAGAACGAGACTGAATTGGCCCCAATTAGGTAGTGGATATAGAATCCTGCAAAGCACAAACATGAATCATCAGGTAAGTACTCTGTAGAATCACTATCTTCTCCTTACTGTTATGCTGGGGCAATGATGTGTAGAATTTGGGGTTTGCATGATTTTGCAAAATTCACTATTGAAATGGTTCCTTTATTGGAAGTGCGGTTAATAGTGAAGTGATGGATTGGTCAAACATATTGTCTGATAAATTAGCCACTGCAATTCTTGAATTTAGATCAAATACACACATAACCACCAGGACTATTCCCCCTTTTTATTACAGTGCTTATATTATGGATACTCTTTGCTTTAATTCTGAATATCCTGTACTCAGGTGGAGATGGACTTCACAAGACCCTAAGCCAATCCACATTTATCATCAAATGTTATGGAAGGCGCACTATAAAGACCACTTGTACCAAATCTATAATGGTTTCATGCCACCTATCTATTATGCCATTTTTGATAAGCCAACCCCAAGGATTTCTGAGGAAGCAGAGATTGACTTGACTACTGTAGGCAATTGGTTCGGGGAAGACAAGTTCACATATATAAGGATTTATGGTAGCCTTGCAAGACCCCATGTCCTTCCTTTGTATGTGCCTGATAAGTTGTTAGCTCGAGAATTGGCCTACCAAATAACAACAACAGGAACATCCAAAACTCTTAGGAATTATAAAAAGTAGGCTTGGCCTACATTTCCTTTGAGATGTGGTGTTTACACTCTACATGATTATAAGCATGTAGAAAAGGAGGCAGAAAAAAGAAACAGGCTCAATCTTGCAACCATTCCTAACAGGCAATTCGATCCAAGGAAAGTTGCCTATACTATTCTTGAACAAGCCAAACTTACAAAGTTTGAACATGAAAAAGAAGAATTTGATGACCTATTTTCTTCAACATAATCATTATTCCAGGTAAAAACATTGGCTAAAATGAGATATAAAGATGAAGGGCTGGTAGAATTTAATAGGCTTAGAGAACAAAGGTTCCAAACTCTACCTCTGGACTTATTAGCTACTACCCCAACAACCCATTCAAGCGAGCCTCAACAACAAATTATTGATAAACCTCTTGCTATAGAGAAGATTCCCGAAAAAGGAAAAGAAACCAGAGCAGGAGAAAGAGCAGAAGAAAGAGCAGGAGAAAGAGCAGGAGAAAGAATAGGAAAAAGAACAGGATAAGGATGGTGAACACATCAATATAGATACTCATATTGATCCCAAGCTCCTTAAAGAATGGCAACAATTTGATTCCATTATAAGCAATCCTGAAGGTTCACAAGGTTTCAGCACACCTAAAGTAACAGTCGATCAAGAGACAGCGACAACTACGGTTCCAATTGAAGGAACCAACGGCCTACCCACCAGCGAAGATGTAGAAATAATTCCTAAGGATCCATCTAATCAGATTGTTTTGCAGATATAAGACATACCACCATTAAATGTCTTTTACAGTCCCAAACATAGGACTGTAGTGAAAATACAGGAAAAGGAGAAGACTTGATCAATCTTCCCTTTTACCTGTACAAACAGAGATGGCTAATGTGGTATGGAAGAAGAATTCAATCCTTCCGAAGACCTCACAAAACTTTCTCAGTATGCTAGAGCTTACTTGGCAGCTACTATGGATAAAGCATCAGAAGTAAGCAATTTACTCAAGGAAAATGACCAAATAATTGTTTCCTTACAGTCATAGGTATCCGAGAGACAACAAAGAATAGAACAGTTAATACAACAGCTAGCAGAACAGTAGCAGATAAACAATAAATTAAATGAACAATTGATCAAAGAGAACCAAAGGATAGATCAGAGCACAGCACGAAAACAAAAAGAATTATCTGCAGCATTAGCCAAGCTGAAGACAATGAATGAACAAATGAGTAAGACAAAAGATGAGAAAATCACTCAACTATCACAACAAGTAGAAAAATTCAAGGGTCTTCCTCAACCAACATATTTCAGGTCAGAAGCTCTCTTGATCAATAAAGCACTGATTAAACAACTAAAATTGCTATGTCATAATATCTTCCTAGTTGAGCCCCTCTATGAGATTACTTCTTCAATAATTGACAAATCAGTCGACGCTAGGCAGGATTTGGAACAGGTCGATGAGGCTTTAACCAAATTTCTTGCCTGGAAACTTTCTTGCTTAGCAGGAAACCAGTGAAGGGTAAGCCTCGAATTTGCCTAAAATTATAGAGTCACATAAAGAAATCCTTTTCCTAGAATGGTAGTCACAATTGATGAAAGCAGAAAGATAAACTTCAAGATGCAGATTATCAACCCGTAATTTAATTAAGTTAATCATTGATACTCTTCATCTATCTAACTTGATTTCACAATGCACTCCAGGTAAATTTCTGTTAGCCAAAGCATTGGAACAAACATGCAATCAAGAATTGGAGAAGAATGGGAGATTAATCGTCAGCATCCAAAGTTTAATTTGGGATACCTTTTTTTTTTTCCTAGTTAAGCCATACAGTTAAAGGGTAGTGCTCAAATGTTTAGCCGATGCAATTGGTTACATGATTCTCGAAATTCATGATGCCACATATTCAACCCAGCTGCATTCTCGTCTGAGTCACCCTCCAGAATTGCAACCAATGCTTGCTATCTGCCAGCTCAAGCCAAAGGAAGATCATCCAAAACAGTGAACTATGCTGCCGACTGCAAACAGGCCTATTTTGAGGAGATTTTCATGATCCGGTTATACCACCTAGTAGCCTTTTTATTTCATAATTAGTTAGCTTAGATAGTATTTATAGACCCTTTCATGCATTTGGAAAGGGTCCTCAGTTTTTGTATAAACTCAAATCAGTAAAGTTACACTATTTTACTTTTGATATATTTTTTATGAAGACTGGGCTAGTATTCTGAATTTTAACGAAGAAAGCTTTGATGATATGTGCACTATTGCTTTATTGTGGAAGTGTTTCTAACTTAGAAGAAGGAATTTGAATTCGATTGATATCGAGAGTGATCTAAATAACATATGGTACTATTATCTATGCTCTTGCTTCATTCTTTAATGTGAATT
>APFE031226231.1:14152-27075 GCA_000404065.3 Pinus taeda | reverse complement strand
TTCAATCATATTTATGTCAATGATATATGAAAAATAGTGTAATAATGTTTTAATCATTACTTTGTTCAACTACTTGAACAAAGTAATTATCATATGAATAAATGTCTTTATTTACTAATAGAGTCATCTATATGCGTGTTTGTGGATAAAGATCATCAAAAGTTACACTAAAGCAGAAATTCCCCGGGATAGATTAGTTGTTTATAATTTTACTTTGTAGATTAAATCATCATCCATAATCATTAGATATTAGAAATCCATCACTTATCCATCCCATCTTCAAATTATTGGGAAACTGGTCCCATTATTTCCAATCGGAGCCACCACACCAAATGGAAAAGGAGCTGCCTTTAAGGTCTAGACCGGGTGATTTTCCCCAATATTGTTGCAGCGATTTTCAAGGCATCAACATTTTTGGTGCTAGAAGGAGGGCATGAACTCTGAATGGTGAGAAAACCCAAACCTATAACCCATTCTGAGAGTAAATCTCCTTCCACCTCACCTCGGACCTCCCGTTTGCATGCTAGAACACTAGTATTCAAATGAGAAGAAGAGGAGTCAACTACAACTGCTCAAACCCAACATACCATAGAATGATTAAGTCCCGAGTCTCCTGAAGTTCAGTATCTCATCCATAAACTTCAAGGCTTTTCGATATCAGCACAGAAATTTGAGGTGTCTCAAGGTAGTGAGACTTCGCAATTCAATCAACCTCGCCCTCTCACCAGACTTCAAAGTGGGAAGCTCGGTATTGAACCTACTGAGTTTCCTTTACCCAAAGGGAAAAGGGTAAAGAAGACCACTGAAGGATCTGAAAGTGAGATTTTCTCATCATCATCATCCATCTCATCTTCTCCAGTGCGAAGTTAGCCATCCACTCCTCCATTACACATTGTTGTTCAACAGGGATCAGGAACTTCAACATCCCAACCTCAAACCTCAATATCAACTCCTTCTCAAACATCTGGAATTTCATCGGCAATATCATCTACTATTAATTTGACAGTGGCTCAAAATCCATGGAGTAGTCCTGGTGTAGTCACTATGCCTGCACCATTACACCCATTGCCAGATTCTCCTGAAAAATGGTTGCCGAAATTTAATCCAGATATAGGGACACAAGCCGAGGAGCATATTAACAATTTCATGTTATCAGTTAATTTAAAAGGAGTGACAGAGGAAGATGTTGTTGTTGGGCTTTTCCCTTATACTTTACAAGGATCAGCTGGGTCTTGGTATTTTTCCCTGCCCTATGGATCCATTATGAGTTGGAACATTTTTCAAGAACAGTTTCTGACTAAGTATGGTGATGATAGATCTTTAGCAACATTAATCAACGATCTCTCAAATCTTAGGATAAAATACAAAGAACCTATAAATGAGTTCAACTCACGATTCAATAAACTCTTGAATAAGATTCCAACCGCCTCTAAACCAAGTGAGAAAATCAGAAGTGAGTGGTATATAACAACCCTATCCTCAAATATAGCTATTTTTGTAGATATCTCTGCAAAACCAGCTTTAGCTGAAAACTTGAAAGAGGCACTTGCTGTAGAGAAACACATTATTGCTTTAGAAAAGAAAGCTGCTCTTGAAGATAGAAAATCCAAAAATGTTTCTTTCAAGGATGAGTCAAAGAAGAAAACCCCTAGAGATCCATATGATATGGAAGGTCTCCAAAAAGTTCTCAAGACTATGTCAAATGAGATGGTAGAAATAAAAAAGCAAGTAGCTGAGACTTCAACAAAAAGGCCATTTAGAAATTTTAAGAAACCTGAATCAAAACCACCAAATGTTATATCCAATGCAGATTCAGATCCTGAAGAGGAAGAAAAGGATGAAACAATATTATCATCCACAAAACCTGAAGAAGAGGAGACTGTAGAATGTCATGGGATGTGGAACTTTATTTTACCTAATTCCGATATAGAAAATGAACAAGAAGCTTTCCCTGTGTCTACTAGGAGTAAGGGTACTCCTAAACCTGTTCAGTCAACTTCGAATAAAAGGAATGCAGGTACCACTACTACCAAAGAAACAATTCCCACAAAGAAAGCTGCGGCAATTCCATCCCAAAATCAACCACCATCTTCAAGTTCACCTTCAACATCTAAGACATTAGTAGTTACAGATTCTATGGAATACAATATTATCGAAGACATGAAGAAGACAAAGGCAAATATTACTATGTTTGAACTTAGCAAACTCAAACATCAACATAAATTACTTCTTAAGGAGCTAAATGTTGTACCTTCTTCACCTCTTCCTAATGTTGTATTGTCCAAAGCTGCTAATGATTCAGGCCAACCACCTCCTGGCAGAGCGGAAACTATTGATGCCATTTTAATTGGAGATAGATCGAATTCACATACTCCTCCTTTCCTCTTAACCTATGAGATCTATAATAGAAATCTACATAACTGTTTGATTGACTTAGGGGCTTCTAATATAATGCCAGCTTCAGTTTGTTCCAAATTGAACATTAAACCCCAAAAGTCTGCAATTCACATTGTACAGTGGGATAGAACAAAGGTCCAAGTTTTAGGAGAAATCAACTCAGTAACTATCAGGTTATCAGCTAATCCAAGAGTGGTTCAAAGGATTGATATTTTAATCGTTGATATACCTAAATTATATGGGTTGATTTTGAGTAGAGACTGGTCTAAGAAACTCCATGGTTATATTTCCACCGATTGGTCCCATATGTGGTTGCCTTATAAAGGAAAGCCAAATTAGATCAAGATTTATTGGGAGAAACACATGACCCACACTGTTACTAAATTCGAGCAAGAAAATCAACCAATAGCATTTAATAATAATATTTTTGGGAATTACTCATCCGAACCATTCTTTGGCAATTTCACTGCCCAACCATCTCCTTTCTCAGTTAATAATTTCACATCTCAAATTGAAATTTTTTCACAAACCGATAAATCAAGATGTGTCAATATTGCTGAGGAAACTGTAAATAAAATTGTTGATAATTCTTTATTTTGGTCACTATACTTTGATGGGTCTAAATCTAGTGAAGGTGCAGGAGCAGGGTGTATTTTAGTCAGCCCTGAGGGAGAAAAAACCATGTTATCATGCAGATTGGAATTTGAATGGACAAACAATACAACTGAATATGAGGCCTTAGTTCAAGGACTCTACAAAGCAATTGGTCTTAAAGTTCAATATTTGAAAGTGTTCAGAGACTCAGAAATTGTTATAAAACAAGTTATAAATACAATTCATTGCCTTTCTAGTCATCTCAAACACTATCAGTCTTTGGTCCAGGAAGTCATATCTAAATTTTTAGCATTCAATATTTCTCCCATTCCTTAGTCCCAGAACGTAGCAGCCGACCTACTAGCTAATGTTTCCTCCAAGATCCTTCCATATGAAGATTACAACCTAGACAGATTTTCAGTAGAATTAATGTTTAGACCATGAATCCCCGATAATGTCACCAATTGGCGAGTGTTCAATCACAATGAAGACATTTTAAATTTATTGACTTATGACAAATCCTATGATAATCAAATCATTGATGAAAGTGATCATGACCTTCAAATGAAGGAAAAGCAAGAAGAAAACTCAATACATAAACTAGTGGTCAATCTTGAAGATCTTTTTGATATTAAAGACAGGTTTAAATAGGTGACCAATTCAAAGCTCCAGAGTTTGACTTTAAGATTTGAATTGGTAAACCTAGGTACTAAGGAAAATCCTCAAAACATCAATTTAGGATTAGGACTTTCTTCAGAAGAAAGAATTGCATTCATTAGACTATTGCGTAAGAATAAATATGTCTTCGCTTGGAAATATGATGATTTGAAAACATACGATAAATCGATCATTCAACATACTATTCCAATGCTTTCTGAACAAAAACCAGTGCAATAGAAGTTAAGGAAAATTCATCCTAACCTAGAGAGTCAAATAAAGACTGAGCAAAGATTGTCAAAGGCCAAGGTTTTTGCAGGTTGTTAACAGGAGCATCCAATATTCAGGAACCTGAAGGTACAAAAGACACTGAAGAAATCAATCAGATAAGTATCACAGATCCTGAATCGCAATATGCAGATTTGATTTTCTATTTGAGAAATGGATACGCTCCTTCTAATCTTTCCTATAAAAAAAAAGTGCCATTAGATTGAAAGCGAAAAACTTCATAATTGTAGATGATGTATTGTTTAGTCGAAATTATGATTCAATTTTATTAAGAGGCTTAGAAAAACCTGAAGCGCAAAAGGTTTTGCAGGAGCTACATGACAAACCAGCAGGAGGACATTTTGGAGCTGGTACAACAGCTCACAAAATCATTCATGCTGGATATTATTGGCCAACCCTATTCAGAGATACTCACGAATATGTAAGGAAATGCCAAAGTTGTCAAACCTCTAGTAGAAGACAAAAGAAGCCAGCTTTCCCTTTGCAACCAATTAACATTGACCAACCTTTTGAACAATGGGGATTGGAAATCATTGGGGAAATCACTCCACATTCATCCAAACAACATAGATATATCCTTGCAACCACTGATTACTTCACTAAGTGGGTTGAAGCAATTCCTTTAAAGACAACAAACTCTGAGGCAATCATGGAATTCATAGATCAATTCATTATTACTAGGTTTGGTGTTCCAAATGCTCTTGTTTTTTATAATGCATCTTATTTCTATGGAAATTCTATATTTGAGTTTGCTATCAAAAGAGGATTTAAATTGAAGTATTCCGCAAATTACTACCCCCAAGGTAATGGTTTAGCAGAATCCACCAATAAAAATATTATCAAAATTATTAAGAGAACTATTGAGCAGAATCATAAAAACTAGCATAAATCTTTGATATTTGCACTATGGGCTGACAGAATAACACAAAAGGCCTCCATAGGCACTTCTCCATTTAATCTAGTATATGGAAAGGAAGCTGTCATACTAGCAAATTTAATACTCCCATCACTAGCTTTATTGCAGTTTATTGAAGAAAGTCCTTCATCTTCTATTCAACTAAGACATGATCAAATTTTGAAACTAGAAGAAGAAAGGGAAAAGGCTAGAATTATGCATGCAAAACATCAGCAAATTATCAAGTCATCTTTTGATACAACTTCAACCAGTTCAAAGCAATTATAAGTTGGTGATGTAGTTTTGAAATGGGACAAAGCCCATGAGGATAAAGGAAAACACACTAAGTTCCAAAAAATGTGGCTTGGACCATTTCAAATCAACGAGAAGATAGGCATTTCTACTTTCATATTGCAATATCTATCAGGAAAGAGAGATTCTCTTCATGTTAACGGCCTTATCTTGAAAAAATTCTTCAATTGAGGAGGTAACCCCTTCTCCCTTTGTAAATATTCAATTTTAAGCAAAATTTGTGTGCATAACTTATTTTTAGGATTTTGAGAAAATAAAGTTGTAAGAGGCCTCTCATTGGTTTTTGCTATATTGAAAGAGTTACTCAAAAGAAATAGTTATGATATTTACTTTTGAAAAATGGAAGCCTTAAATGAAAGAGAAATTTCTAGGAAATTAGGTATATTTAGATTATGAAAACCCCATTTTATTTCTGTAAAATCTTCTCAAGATTTAGAAGTACTGTAAATCATTTTGATGTTTTTTTGTGGCCTGAAAATGGTTATCAATACATTTAAACAGAAACTGATTCAATCTTAGCATCTTCAACTCTCACCCTATCATCCATGTTCTCTTAAGGAGAAAATTGTTCATCCCATTCATCAAAGTTTATAATTACTCAGAGTGTAATTCTAAAATATATTTGATATAAAAGATAAGAGGTCTTATTACAAGCCTTCTTACCATGATCATAGGGGAATAGTTCAACTGACATTACCAATACTGCACACCAAAATAGGGTAATGACTTATAATTATAAGACAAGGGGTCTCATCACGAGCCAGCTTGTTCAGTTAAATTACAACCAATGAATGGTATTGTCAAACAGTTGGCCACCAAACCAAGACAATGGCTTTTTATCTTACAAAATAAGAAAAAAGAAAAAGTGATACAAAAATATAGAGACATATTTTTGGATTCATTCTTTTTAATTATACTTTGAAATGGATGGGATAATGAATGATCAAATGGTTAAAAGGTATCCTTGTCGAGACTATAAATGTTTGCTGGAAGCAGAGGCTCTACCTATGAAAAAGGAGTCATTATAAAGCTAAGTTGAAAAAGTTCTTTGTTTTATCATTATCAACCAATTAAGGCTAATTTAAAACTTAGAATGTATTTAATTTTAATACGAGAAGAAAATAGCAGAAATAGTTATCATTATATTCAGAATTTATGATTGTCTAGTTATATTAGAATTTTTTCTACCAGATAAGATTTCTAGATTAAGAAAGTTTAAGTATTTTAATTAATTTCTCAGAGATAAATGTTTCTCCTAGTGAACCGCCAATTTTTGTGCTCTACAACCACCCCAAATTTCACAAAATTTTTACTTAAAACTCATAATATGAAATGGGTCCCTTTTAAACTTAGATGTGTGAATAAATTGGTATTAACTCATCATTAGAAAAACCTCATCAAAAGGTCCAATGGAAATGATATATTTTAAAATAAACCTTTTGAATTAAAATAAAGTAGGTCTTTTAAATAATTATAAAAGTTCTTTATCATTGCGATAAAGCAATCGCAAGATCGCATATCGCAATGATAAAGAAAAACATATATAAAAGACCCATTGAATCACTCCGATCCGAAAAGGAAATCACTATCAGATATCGGAAAAAGGCAAAACAAATAGCATAAAAAAATGCCTCCCTCATCTCTCCGATGTGATAAAGTGTATCGCCATCGGCAGTCGGCCGTAACAACCCAATACCTGAATTATGACACATTCGAATCCTCCGATGTGATAAGGCGTATTGCCATCGGTGATCAGCAATGTTGCAATGGCATAAGTAATATGACCCGAACCCATCCCCAATTGCGATGCATTAAATCAAGGTGCGTGTTTCGAAACATATTTAAAAGGCTTGCATGCAGTGTATCACTTTTTGGTAATCGGAAGATATTTTGGACTATTATTAAAGCCTTTTCGCTCACGTTACCAATCACCGATTGTGATTTATCTCTGATTATCCATCAAAGAATCTAAGCCATGCTTGAATGGATCATTCATCATATAAACGACATAATGGGTATTCATGAACTCCTTTACCATGAGTGACAGGTTAAACGACCAATTAATGAAGCAGTTATGGCGAGATTTTCCTTTAGATTCTATCTATGGCAGTTTCACCATAATCCTTTATCATACGCCAATTGACATAATTTCATCTTGGTTTATGCTAGCTATTTTCTATATCACGTTGGTTTCATTCCTTGTGTAGAACTCCACCGAAATAACGAATTTGAAACAAATGGGAAAGAAATCTAAGAAATCTGTAGCAGCAATGGCTCCTATAGCAACAGTGCAGTCAACCAATTATCCAAGACCAACTAAAAAAGGTTTAATCTCAGACACTACATGTCTCAGCCTTGGAAATACAAGTTGGCAAAGCATCTACAATTTAATTGAAGCAGAGGAGCCTAAGTATCAAGAGAAGCTACTACAGATTCAACCAGTAAATCAGAAGCTTCCCTTAAAGATTTAGCTGATTCATATTTGCACAGGATAGCAACATGTGAGAAAATTCTTCCATACACTGATGTAGTAAGATGAGTGGTAGAAGAAATTCTGGTTTCAAATAGAACGTTTTGCACTGTTGACAGAAGGATTTTTGGCTCATTTCAGCTTGATGACTTAAGGAATATGTATCACTTGCTCGAACCTAAAAAGACATACAACAAAGCCTTTCTTGAAAAGTTCGTAGAGGAGAATGAGACTGAATCGGCCCCAATTAGGCAGTGGAGACAGAATCCCGCAAAGCACAAACATGAATCATCAGGTAAGTACTCTGTAGAATCGTTGTCTTCTCCTTACTATTATGCTGGGGCAATGATGTGTAGAATTTGGGGATTGCATTATTATGCAAAATTCACTATTGAAATGGTTCCTTTAATGGAAGCGACGGTTAATAGTGAAGTGATGGATTGGGAAAACATATTGTCCAATAAATTAGCCACCGCAATTTTTGAATTTAGATCAAATACACGCATAACCACCAGGACTATTCCCCCTTTTTATTATAGTGCTTATATTATGGATACTCTTTGCTTTAATTCTGAATATCCTGTACTCTGGTGGAGATGGACTTCACAAGACCCTAAGCTAATCCACATTTATCATCAAATTTTATGGAAGGTGCACTATAAAGACCACTTGTACCAAATCTATAATGGTTTCATGTTACCTATCTATTATGCCATTTTTGATAAGCCAGCCCCAAGGATTTTTGAGGAAGCAAAGATTGACTTGACTATTGTAGGGAATTGGTTCAGGGAAGACAAGTTCACATATATAAGGATTTATAGTAGCCTTGCAAGACCCCATGTCCTTCCTCTGTATGTACCTGATAAGCTCTTAGCTCGAGAATTGGCCTACCAAATAACAACAACAGGAACATCCAAAACTTTTAGGAATTCTAAAAAGTAGGCTTGGCCTACATTTCCTTTGAGATGTGGTGTTTACACTCTACATGATTACAAGCATGCGGAAAATGAGGCAGAACAAATAATCAGGCTCAATTTTGCAACCATTCCTAACAGGCAATTCGATCCAAGGAAAGTTGCCTATACTGTTCTTGAGCAAGCCAAACTTACAAAGTTTGAACATGAAAAAGATGAATTTGATGACCTATTTTCTTCAGTAGAATCGTTATTCTAGGTAAAAACATTGGCCAAAATGAGATATAAAGATGAAGGGCTAGTAGAATTTAATAGGCTCAGAGAACACAGGTTGCAAACTCTACCTCTGGACTTATTAGCTACTACCCCAACAACCCAGTTAAGCAAGCCTAAACAACAAATTATTGATAAAACTCCTGCTATAGAGAAGATTCCTAAAAAAGGAAAAGAACCAGAGCAGGAGAAAGAGCAGAAGAAAGAGCAGGAGAAAGAGCTGGAGAAAGAACAGGAAAAAGAATAGGACAAGGGCAGTGAACGCATCAATATAGATACTCAGATTGATCCCAAGCTCCTTAAAGAATGGCAACAATTCGATTCCATTATAAGCAATCCTGAAGGTTCACAAGGTTTTAGCACACCTAAAATAATAGTCGATCAAGAGACAACGACAATTACGGTTCCAATTGAACGAACCAACAGCCTACCCACTAGTGAAGGTGTAGAAATAATTCCTAAGGATCCATCCGATCAGATTGTTTTGTAGATAGAAGACATACCACCATTAGATGTCTTTTACAGTCCCAAACATAGGGCTGTAGTGAAAAGACAAAGGAAAAGGAGAAGACTCGATCAATCTTCCCTTTTACCTGTACAAATAGAGATGTCTAATGTGGTATGGAAATAAGAATTCAATCCTTCCAAAGACCTCACAAACTTTCTCAGTATGTTGGAACTTACTCAGCAGCTACTATGGATAAAGCATCGGAAATAAGCAATTTACTCAAGGAAAAGGACCAAACAATTGTTTCCTTACCATCACAGGTATCCGAGAGACAACAAAGAATAGAATAGCTAGTACAGTAGCTAGCAGAACAACAGCAGATAAACAATCAATTAAATGAACAATTGATCAAAGAGAAGTACAGGATAGATCAAAGCACAACGCAGAAACAAAAAGAATTATCCACAGCATTAGCTAAGCTGAAGACAATGAATGAACAAATGAGTTAGAAAAAAGATGAGAAAATCGCTCAACTATCACAACAGGTAGAAAAATTCAAGGGTCTTCCTCAACCAGCAGATTTTAGGTCTAAAGCTCTCTAGATCAATAAAGCACTGATTAAACAGCTAAAATTTCTATGTCATAATATTCCCTGGTTGAGCCCCTCTGTGAAGGCAGGATTTGGAACAGGACGATGAGACTTTAACCAACTTTCTTGCTTGGCAAGAAACTAGTGAAGGGCAAGCCGCGAATCTGCCTAAAATTCTAGAGTCACATAAAGAAATCCTTTTCCTAGAATGGCAGTCACAATTGATGAAAGAAGAAAGAGAAACCTCAAGATGTAGATTATCAACCAGTAATTTAATTGAGTTAATCAATGATACTCTTCATTTTTCTAACTTGATTTCACAATGCACTCCAGGTAAATTTCCGTCAGCCAAAGCATTGGAACAAACATGCAATCAAGAATTGGAGAAGAATGGGAGATTAATCGTTGGCTTCCAAATTTTAACTTGGGATACCTTTTGGTTTTTCCTAGTTAAGCCATACAGTCAAAGGGCAGCGCTAAAATGTTTAACTGATGCAATCGGTTACATGATTCCCAAAATTCACGATGCCACATATTCAACCCAGTTGCATTCTCGTCTGAGTCACCCTCTAGAATTGCAACCAATGCTTGCTATCTGCCAGCTCAAGCGAAAGGAAGATCGTCTGAAATAGTGAATTATGCTGCCGACTGCAAACATGCCTATTTTGAGGAGATTTTCATGATCTAGTTATACCACCTAGTAGCATTTTTATTTCATAATTAGTTAGTTTAGATAGTATTTATAGACCCTTTCATGCATTTGGAAAGGGTCCTTAGTTTTTGTATAAACTCAAATCAGTAAGTTACACTATTGTACTTCTGATATATTTTTTATGAAGACTGGGCCAATATTCTGAATTTTAACGAAGAAAGCTTTGATGATATGTGCACTATTGCTTTATTGTGGAAGTGTTTCTAAGTTAAAAGAAGGAATTTGAATGTGATTGATATGAGGAGTGATCCAAATAACATATGGTACTATTATCTATGCTCTTGCTTCATTCTTTAATGTGAATAAGCATTTATTTAATCTTGCTATCGTTGGATATATATATATATATATTATATATATATATATATATATATATCTGTGTGTGTGTGTGTGTTTTAACATCAGTCCTTATGCTTATCACTATTGAATGTTTAAGGAGTGTTATTCTTTCAATCATATTTATGTCAATGATATATGAAGAAAATTGTAATAATGTTTTAATCATTACTTTGTTCAACTATTTGAACAAAGTAATTATCATATGAATAAATGTCTTTATTTACTAATAGAGTCATCTATATGCCTGTTTGTGGATAAAGATCATCAAAAGTTACACTAAAGCATAGATTTCCCGGGATAGATTAGTTGTTTATAATTTTACTTTGTAGATTAAATCATCATCCATTATCATTAGATATTAGAAATCCACCACTTATCCATCCCATCTTCAAATTATTGGGAAACTAGTCCCATTATTTCCAATCGGAGCCACCACACCAAACGGAAAAGTAGCTGCCTTTAAGGTCCGGACCGGGTGGTTTTCCCCGATGTTGTTGCAACGATTTTCGAGGCATAAACATGGGGAAAACCTCTGTTACATTACATAAATGAACAATTCTTGGATGATACAAATGACAAGACCTCCTCTCTATATATAGGAGTCTAAGGGGTCATAATGTAATCAGAGCCGACATAACAATAATAATGTAAGGGCACAACAATAACAATGTTGGCATTATGACACAGGTGTTGTCCTTGATGGCAAGTCACTCAGATGACAGATCATAGTTCAAGCTCTCAGAATGGAAGAAATCTACATATACGCAGGTTCCTCTTAACCAGATCGCATATACACGCAGGATTGCTAATGGAAAGTCGCGTATGTTTATACACGCACTTTCATGCACAAAAACGTGCGTACATGTGGGAAAGATTATTCTTGGGTCCATGGTATTTTGGACCTATGAGGAGATCATTTGGAAAAGTTATTGAGTGAAGGATTGAATATCTGATAAAGAGCAAGATCCGGAATACTGGTGATCGGTTAATAGTGCATAGCAGAATTTGAATCAAGGAGGAACCTGAGCGCAAGAAGATGGATAAGTTTTATTGATGGGTCAAAACTCGACACTTGAATAGTAGTATCTTTGTGTGGTTTAATCTGTTATATTTGGCGCATGACTTGATCTATAAATCTAAAAATCTGGCGATAACTGATGTTTGAATATTTAAAAGAGTGAACTATCTTTTATAGATTTGTATGCAGGTTCAGTGAAGCAAAGGCGTGTACACATGTTGTTTCTGTGAATGTAAATTGTGTATATGCAGGTTGGGCTTGATTTAGAAGCATATGGTGGTACACATTGAAGTAGTGTACGTCTCTTGGATATATGTTTTAGCTACTTCTATTTATTGCTGCAGTGTTCTGGGTTCAGGATTAGTGTTTGGTTATAGTTATTGTTTTCTGGGTATAACATACACAGAAGTGATTGTTTGATTCAGTATTTGGTTGTACAAAGAGATTGGTTGATGTAGATATACTTGATTCTTGATTAATATTATTCATGGATCCAGTCTGAAAATTTATGAAACGTGGTCCCTAGAAGAAAATAGCCTTCTATAGGTCAGCACCTACGTACTAGTATTTCAGCTAGTACAAGAGCTAAGGGGGTTGTAGCTCCCTTCCAGGAGAAGTTGGAGAATGAGAGAGGGTTGTAGCCCTATGCAGGTAGCAACCTGCATACTGGTAAAGGACTGCACTAGTATAGAAATATTGTAAAAAGAAGTTTCTAATTAAAAGAAGATAGAGACGAATTGCAGCAGGTGGTTTTCACCCACATTGGGTTTCCACTTTATATCTTGTGTTCTTATGTGTGATTGCCTTTTCTGTTTCACTATTCCTGGTTAGTGTTGATATGGTTTGATGCACAGATTAATGATCAACATATGAATAATAATTTAAATTACAAGTCTGTTGATATACGCTTGTTTCCTTAACTAAATTTGCGTACATACGCGGTATTTACTAACTGAAGTAGCGCATACAAATCTGATTGTGAAATGAAAAATAATTGATCTGATAATACTGATTCAC
>APFE031226231.1:0-14132 GCA_000404065.3 Pinus taeda | reverse complement strand
CCCCCCCTTCTTAGTCTTATTTCCAACAATTGGTATCAGAGCAGGTCCTTTAGAACAAGCTTGATCACTTGAAGGAAGATCCATCATCATGAGCAATTACGAAAAAGAAGCTTCGATTAGGCCACCAATTTTTGATGGGAGCAACTTCGTCTATTGGAAGGTAAGAATCACTGCATATCTTCAATCTCTTGGTATAGAAGTCTGGGATATCGTGGAAACAGGATACACATTTCCTTCAACAACTCTTAAAGATACGGTTGGTAAGAAGTAGTATGAAACAAATGCAAAGGCTATCAATACTCTATTAGGGAGTCTATCTCAATCAGAATTCTTCAATGGCCCAATGTTTCTCTTGTCACAACTTTGGTCACAAAGCTCCTCAGTGTGTTGCCTACAAGACCATCATGACTAGAGAAGCTAAAAAACAAAGGAGTATGACTGGGATCATGAAAAGGACCTACAATAACTTTTCTACTCTTGAGAATGAAATAGAATGTTCTATTTGTAACAACTTCGGTCATGAAGATTTTGAATGCAGGAGTAGGTTTTGGCAAACAATTCAGAAGGAGCAAGCTTCATTAAGTCCCAAAACATGGAAAAAGAAAGAACCACAACTAGAAAGATGTGGGATAACCTTATATGCGAAAGGACAGGAAAATCAGTGGTACATTGATAGGTGATAAAGAGAAACTTCAGTCATATAGTGCCTTAGAAAAGGAAAAGAATGTCTCATTTGGAATTGACACCCCTGCTCTCATAAAAGGTAAAGGTTCTATTCTTCTAAAAGAAAAGGTCAATGTTGGGAATGTTATGTATGTTGATGGCTTAAAACATAATCTATTCAGTGTCAGTCAAATGTGTGATCAAGGAAATGAAGTAATATTTAGATCAAATGGATGCATTGTCCATGAGCTTGATACAGGAGAAACAATGATCAAAGGCATAAGAACTCCAAATAACTTATACATACTCAAGGGAAGACAGCAACAATGCTATCTAAGCAAGAATGTTGAACACTGGTTATGGCACAGAAGATTGGGGCATCTAAGCTTCTCTCAGATAAGAAAAGCATGCAAAAATTAGGCAGTTCGTGATCTCCCCGACATCAGAATTCCAGACAATACAATATGCAAATCATGTCAGTTTTGTAAGCAAACCAGAACAAATTTCCCTGAGAAAGAAGGATCAGCCAACAGGCCACTTGAACTTGTCCATACTGATGTATGTGGTCCATCTAGGAAAAGGTCACCTCGAGGAGAAGAATATTTTATATTGTTCATTGACGACTTTTCCAGGATGTGTTGGATAGGGCTTATGAAGCATAAAGATGAAGCTTTTGAAAAGTTCAAATCATTCAAAGCCTTGGTTGAAAACGAATCAGATCGCAGAATCAAATGCCTCAGGTTTGGTCGAGGAGGGGAATTTACCTTGGATGAATTTTTCGAATTTTGTGAAGAACATGGAATAAGAAGGGAATTCTCTACTGCAAGGACTCCTCAGCAAAATGGAGTAGTGGAAAGGATGAACAAAACAGTTCAACAAATGGTTCGTGCTATGCTTGATGATTCTGGAACTCTCGCAACCTTCTGGGGTGAAGACGCATTTGTTGCAATTACTATTCTCAACAAGACAAACGTCCGCGTAAATAACACTCAGACTCCTCATGAACTTTGGTATGGTAAGACTCCTACAGTAAAATACTTCAAGATTTTTGGAAGCAAATGCTACATCAAAAATACTGATGAAAACCTTGGCAAGTTTGAACCTAGAGCAGATGAAGGCATTCTTCTTGGTTACTCTCCCCACAGCAAAGCATATAAGTGTTACAATAAAAGACTTTGGAAAGATTGTTGACAATATTGATGTAGTGGTTGATGAAGAAGGAAACACTCCTAGGCCAGTAAAATCTAAAGATTTCGAAGATGATAAGGACTATCCTTCAACATAAAATCAGATTCATGATGAAGAAGAAACCCATGAGGCACCAGAAGAATAGATAAGGATAGAAGAAAAGATTCCATCCAGGTACGTTCAGAAGAATCATCCAAAAACTCAAATTTTGGGGCAGAAAGAGGTAGGTGCACAAACAAGGAGAACCATTTCAGAAGCTTCAAGCTATCTAGCATTGCTCTCCTCCACTGAACCACAAAATGTAAGAGAGCCATGCAAATATGAATGTTGGGTCAAGGCCATGGAGGAAGAACTTGAGCAGGTTGAAAAGAATGACACTTGGGAGTTGGTTCCTAGACCAAACGATAAGAATTTCATAGGGACAAAATGGATATTCAAAAACAAGATGAATGAAAGTGGAAATGTGATTAGAAACAAGGCCAAACTTGTTTGTAAAGGGTATTCTCAAGAAGAAGGTATAGACTTTGAAGAAATTTTTGCACCAGTTGCTAGACTAGAAGCTATAAGAATGTTCCTTGCTCTTTCTAGTTTTCAGAAGTTCAAAGTATTTCAAGTGGATGTGAAATCTTCCTTTCTGAATGGAGACTTGGATGAAGAAGTGTATACTGAGCAACCAGATGGGTTTATCCTTGGAAATGATCCAAAGCTTGTATGCAAACTCAAAAAGGCTCTCTATGGCCTTAAACAGGCTCCAAGAGCTTGGTATTATCGGTTAGATAAGTACCTCCATCAACAAGGTTTTACAAAAGGATCAACAGATAGCAATCTATATATAAAGATTGACAATGGTAAGTTGCTAACACTTGTTGTGTATGTTGATGATATCATCTTTGGTAGCAATGAAGAAGACATGAGTCAAAACTTTGCATTGGTGATGCAAAAAGAATTTGAAATGTCTCTGCTTGGTGAGCTCACATATTTTCTTGGTTTACAAGTCCAACAAAACAAAGATGGTATTTTTCTATCACAAACCAAGTATCTCAAGCAGATCTTGAAGAAATATGGGATGGAGGATTCGAAACCAGTATGTACCCCTATGATAACAGGATGCAACCTTAGCGCAAATGATGAATCAACAGTAGTACATAACCAGCCTATAGATGCATGATTGTTAGTCTGCTCTATTTAACAGGTACCTGACCAGATATTATGCATGTAGTAGGAATAGTTGGAAGGTTTCAAGAAAATCCAAAGGAAAATCATCTTCAGGCGGTTAAGAGAATTTTCAAGTATCTTCAAGGAACTCAAAACTATGGTTTATGGTATCCTAGAGGTTCAGATCTCACACTTCATGCATATACAAATGTAGATTGGACAGGAAGCATGGATGACAGAAAAAGCACTAGTGGTGGTGCATTCTTCATGGGTCCTAGATTAGTATCTTGGTTACGCAAGAAATAGAGTTCAATTGCATTATCTACAGTTGAAGAAGAATATGTAGTTGCTACATCTTTTTGTACACAACTCCTTTGGATGATGCAAACAATGCACGACATACAAATCACTTGTACTCCACCTATCTCCATTTTTTGTGATAATACAAGTGCAATCAGTATTTCAAAGAATCCCTTCATGCATTCAAAGACCAAGCACATATTATCAAATATCATTTTCTCCGGGAACAATTACTTGAACAAAAGGTCAAAGTGGAGTATGTTCCCTCTAAGGAATAAGTTGTTGATATACTCACCAAACCACTGCCCAGGGAAACATTTGAATACCTCAGACAGAAGTTGGGGGTAGTTGATGCATCATCTTGCTATTGAATCTTGTCTGTTTCATAGAAAAGTGGTTGTGCACGAGTTTCATGAGGCTTATATGCATACATACGCCAGTTTATATGGATATAGTTGCATATATGTTGGTTGAAGACAAACAATTGGCCAGGTTCTGAGAGAAAAGAGTCTGATATGGGTCTGTCAGAGATCATCTGGCACAAGTTCAAGGGGAGCATATAATGCATTGTTGGCATTATCTTGGAAGATCTTGGTTCAATTTCACAGTTTCTTTTGGTTTCAGGTGAAGTAGATGCAGAGGGAGATCATGGTTACTGGGCTAAAGGTTGATTGACAGATGCTGCTAATGATAGTTGTTGATAACTATCAGAGTCTTGCTATAGATATGTCGTCTCTATGTCATATATTTATTTTCATTATCAAGGTCATGTAACGACCTATCTTGGTTTCCCTACTATGCCTGGGATGGATGAAGTAATGTCTTGTTTTATCTTGTGTGAACTGCTGATGTATCCCCACTTGGTTGGGTGGATGAGTCAATTTCGGTATATTCACTCTTGAAGGTTGTATGTATGAGTCACTAGTGATAGGAAGGTCATTTATGATGTACAATGTCATGTATCTTCTCATAGATAATCTTCTTGCAGACCTTGCCTACAGTCAGGGGGAGATTGGATAGCACAGCAGAGCAGAAAGTTTAGCATGTACTCAGGGGGAGTATAACCCTTTGCACTTGATGACAAAGGGGGAGAATGACTTACTTTGAGTGACTTGGGGTTACCATCAAGTCCAAAGGAGGATATTGTTGGCATTATGACACAGGTGTTGTCCTTGATGGTAGCTCACTCAGATGGCAGATCATAGTTCAAGCTCTCAGAATGGAAGAAATCTACATATACGAAGGTTCCTCTTAACCAGATCGTGTATACACGCGGGATTGCTAATGGAAAGTCGCGTATGGGTATACATGCACTTTCATGCACGAAAAAGTGTGTACATGTGGGAAAGCTTATTCTTGGGTCTATGGTATTTTGGACCTTGGTATTGCGTCCGAAGTATTGAACCCAGGTTTTGATTCTCTATGGTTTTGGACCATGGTTTGAGTAAGGCATAAGACTATAAAAGGAGGAGATCATTTGGCAAAGTTATTGAGTGAAGGATTGAATATATGATAAAGAGCAACATCTGGAATACTGGTGATCGGTTAATGGTGCATAGCTAAATCTGAATCAAGGAGGAACCTGAGCGCAAAAAGATGGATAAGTTTTATTGATGGGTCAAAACTAAAGACTTGAATAGTAGTATCTTTATGTGGTTTAATCTGTTATATTTTGCGCATGAATTGATCTATAAATCTGAAAATATGGGTATAACTGATGTCTGAATATTTAAAAGAGTGAACTATCTTTTATAGATCTGTATGTAGGTATAGCGAAGCAAAGGCGCGTATACATGCTGTTTTTGTGAATGTAAATTGTGTATATGCAAGTTGGGCTTGATTCAGAAGTGTATGCATGCAGGTGGTACACATTGAAGTAGCATACGTCTCTTGGATATATGTTTTAGCTACTTCTGTTTATTGTTGCAGTGTTCTGGGTTCAGGATTGGTGTCTGGTTACAGTTATTGTTTTTTGGGTATAACATACAGAGAAGTGATTGTTTGATTCAGTATTGGGTTGTACAAAGAGATTGGTTGATGTAGATATACTTGATGCTTGATTAATATTATTCATGGATCCAGTATGAAAATTTATGAAACGTGGGCCCTTGAAGAAAATAGCCTTCTGTAGGTTAGCACCTACGTACTAGTATTTCATCTAGTAAAAGAGATAAGGGGGTTGCAACTCCCTTCTAGGAGAAGCTGGAGAATGAGAGAGGGTTGTAGCCCTCCGCAGGTAGTAGCCTGTGTACTGGTAAAGCACTACACCAGTACAAAAATATTGTAAAAAGAAGTTTCTAATTAAAAGAAGATAGAGATGAATTGCAGCAGTTGGTTTTCACCCACATTGGGTTTCCACCTTATATCTTGTGTTCTTATGTTTGATTGTCTATTCTATTTCACTATTTTTGGTTACTGTTTATATGCTTTGTTGCACAGATTAATGATCAACATCTGAAGAATAATTTAAATTACAAGTCTACTGATATACACTTGTTTCCTTAACTGAAGTTGCGTACATACGCGGTATTTACTAACTGAAGTAGCGTATACAAATCTGCTTGTGAAATGAAAAATAATTGACCTGATAATACTGATTCACCCCCCTCCCCTCTCAGTATTATTTCCAACAAACAATAGTGGGCTTCTATGGGGCACAATAATAACAATATGGGGACTATGTGGTCACAAGAATATAATGGGGGTTTGCACTAATAACAATAAGGGGTTACACTAGTAGTATAGGGTCCTAACATGCCCCTCTCCTTTAAAAAGTGTTGTCCTCAATGCTTGAGTAGTTCTCGATGCTTTTGTATAAAATGTTCATCCTCCCATGAGGGTTATTCAGTGGGTATGTTCTTCCACTTGATGAGATACTCTAAAATTGATTGATTTCGTAGCTATTGATTTCTTGTTTTTGTGATTGCTTAAGGTTCCAATATGATTTTCCTTCCTCGTCAAGTTATGTCAATATTATTTTAACTAGGATCTTTTGCAACTTTTGAATGAGTGGACACACTTCTTTGTCATTCTTCCATTCATCCCTTGCTTCATTTATCCAATATGGTTGGATAATAGAAATAGCACAAAAAAATTCTTCCACATCCTCATCCTTTATTTGTTGGGTTGTGTTATATTCTTTCCACGACTAACCCACATAGTTAACCAGGGGGTTATCTAGGGGGTTTGAGGGGGGTGGGTAGCCCCCCTCTACGGGGTTTGAGGTAGCGCCCCGTGGAATTTTTTTTTGGACCCTATATTAGGTTAGGCGGACCTACCTATGGTTTTGTGTATGGTTTTCGCACATGGCTTTGAATGCGATGGTTTTTAGTCCATGGTTTTGGACGCGATGGTTTTCGGTCCATGGTTTTGGATGCGATGGTTTTCGGTCCATGGCTTTGGATTCTTTGACATGTATAAATATGTATTGTAACATTGAAAGGAACAAAATGAAAAATCAATATGGTATTCCCGATTTTGAGATCTAGGGGAAAATATCTGTGTATATGTGTTTTATGTGTTATGCTCTCACATTGTTTATTTTCTATGTTTTAGAATACATATGCAGGTAATTTATATACGGGGTTAAAACCTACATTTGGTATCAGAGCTATTTTGGCTTCAAGGGGATGCCTTTGTTGTTGAGGGGTTACGCTCGAGCCTGTGGTAGACCCTGTTCAGTGGGAGATTTATGGGATTGATTATGGCAGTGAAAGAATATGACAAGTAGTGGAAAGCTAGAGATTGATAAATTTAACAGTCAAAGTTTTGAGTTGTGGAAACTCAAGATGGAGGATCTGTTGATGGATAAAGATTAGTGGATCACGGTATATCTGGGTACTAAATCAACGAGAGTGTCAGATGAAGAATGTAAGAAGTTAGATCGGAAGGAAAAGAGCATAATATGATTGTGTGTCTAAAATTTAGTATTACTGAATGTATCAGGGGAAGCTACAGCTAAGGTTTTGTGGGAAACGTTAGGGACTTTGTACCAATCTAAGTTTGTGGTGAATAAACTATTCCTACGGAAAAATCTTTATAACTTGAGGATGAAAGATGGAGACTCAATGACAGAGCATATGAACGAATTTAATACTGTGGTAAGTCAGTTATTATATGTTGATATTAAAATTTTAGATGAAGATAAGTGCATCAGTTTGTTGTGTTTTCTACCAGATTCGTGGGATAATTTGGTTATTGCAATAAATAGCAATGCAACTGCCTTTCATTTTGATGAAATAGTCTCATCCTTGCTGATGGAGGAGATTAGACAAAAAAATATGGAGATACAAAATGGTGATGCCTTGTCTGTACGAGGATGGTCCTAGAACAGAAACAAAAATAAATCATCGAGTGGGAGATATAAATCTAGAGGGAGATCTAAATCTCCAAGAAAACCTATAAAGGTGGTTTGTTGGAAATGCGGAAAGGAAGGGCACTACAAAAGGGACTGTGAATCTAAATCTCCTAACAAAGGAAAGGGATCTGATGATGCTCCTTCTGTAGAGGTCAAAACCACCTCAGATGAAGGTGGGGATGTGTACATGGCTTCTACAAGTACAAATGTAGATCATGAGGCATGGTTGATCGACTTAGGTGCATCCTTTCACTTCACTCCCCATAGAGAATGGTTCTACGAGTATGAGAAATATGATGGTGGTGATGCTTCTTAGGGGATGATAGGAAGGCTAGAATTGTTGGTCACAAAAAATTAAAGTTGAAGTTACAAGGTGGAAGTGTTAGAACACTTCTGGGTATTCTACATATTCCTGCATTAGCCAGAAATCTGATTTCTATAAGCAAGATGGATGATGTAAGTGTAAAAATAGTGTTCGAGAAAGATACCTGCAAGATGGTTCAGGGAGCACTAGTATTAATGTGGGGAGTTCAAATTGGAACTCTATACAAGCTACAAGGTAGCACTATTATTGATGGGTGTAATAGTTTTATGGTTCCTAAAAGTGGAACAGAAAATCTAGTGGTCTCTGGAGAAAAGACCATTTTATGGCATCAAAGGCTTGGACATATTGGATAGAAGGGCCTTTGAATACTTCATGGTAAAGGTTGGTAGAAGGTATGACTAATATCTTTATGTATTTTGATTTTTGTGAAAATTGTGTATATGGGAAGCAGAATCGGGTGAGTTTCCCCTCTAGTGGTAAGAGGGTGAAACATATATTAGAGCTTGTGCACAATGATGTGTTTGGACCTATGAAGGTTCCATCAATGGGTGAGTCTATGTACTATGTATCATTTATAGAGTGACTTCTCAAGGAATACATGGATATATTTCCCCAAGAAGAAACCTAAAGTCTTTGATAGGTTTAAAGAACTTAAGGCTCTAGTGGAAAACTAGATATAGAAGAAGATAAAGGTGTTGAGTAAAGATAACAGTGGAGAGTTTTACAGCAAGGAATTTAAAGAATTCTGTAAAAAGTGTGGTATAGCATGACAAAAGACTACTGCATACACGCTTAAGCAAAATGGAGTTGTAGAAAGAATGAACAAGACATTGATGGAAAGAGCAAGAAGCATGCTCAGTGGTGTCAGGTTACGACAACAATTCTGGGTAGAGGTGGTGGATATAGCATGCTACCTAGTCAATAGATTGTTAGGACCTCATATTGTCTCTTTCTGAACATACATTTTGTTATAATATCACCCTTTTCAACCCATATTTGAAAGTCCTTGTTAGTTTTTTGACTCAATTATTCCAAAGGTATGTAGTGACTCTTCTCATCACTATATGTTTATTTATTTAACATATAATAATATTTTTTTCATAATTGATCTTTGAAGTTTATTAGTTGCTGAACAATTAAAGAATGATGTGCAGCCCGCATTGCTGAAACTGCCTGAAGTTGGCGGGACTATCTTTTGCAGTTGCTGAAACAACAGGAACAACACGCAAATCTCGAAGCTGAAATAGCAAGAACAACACGCAAATCTCAAAGTTGAAACAATTGAGATTTGCGTACTAGATTTGACAGCAACAGAGGAACCAAATCGATCACCGAAGAAGTTGTTACATTGGATGTAACATTTATAGTCTAAATTACTGTAGCAACATTCTGTTGACGGGAAACTGATTTCCCTATTTTTGTATAATGGGTTGAACTAGAATCTATAATGTAAATCTTTTGTAATAGATGTCTCCTCTTTATAAAGAGGAGACATCTACATTAGAAGGGGGATGAACAGACTGTAACAAGAGGTTTTTTTGGCTAAGGGAACAAGACTGAATCTTTTCTATAATATGGTATATTGATGAATGAATAGAGTTTTGTTTTGAACAACTCATTTTAGTTCTTGTTTCCTCGGGAATCTTGTGAGAATGATAGGGCCCACCTTCATCACAAGATTCACCCATTATCTTTATGCAGTGCGTTAAGTGTGATTTTTGTTCATACCTTGTTAACAAGTACTGTTTCTGGATGTTGTTTTACCTTTGCTGAAACTCTGTTTCTTTCTTAATCGATTGATGTTATTTCATGAGTGTCTCACCGGTGATTAGGTTTATAGAGTGAATTGACGAACTAGATCAATAGAGGCAGGTTCCGAAGGTTTCTGCTCTGGGGATAGGGTCCTGATCCTCTGTTACAGCATAGCCATTGTCTTCCTTTGCAGATTTATTCTTTCTGTTCATTATTCATCTCTTGTTAGATATCTGCAATAGAGTATAATCGCTGTAATACAAAGTGAAGCTTTAAACAAGGTGTGATTTTTTTGTACTACAACTTTTAGTGCTATTAAGGAGTACATATAGTACGTAGTTGCCTTTGAAATAATCAGACTTCCCCGGGTTGACAATTTATGTGGCACTCGACTGTTTAATTAATAAGAAATTAAAGTGACCAACATTTTGGCACCGTTGCAGGGGAAGGCAACCGAAGATTTTAATAGCATTAATGATTTCCTTTTAGATGTACAGGATGCATGAGAGGATGTAGGAAAACTAACCCTACAGGTGGCAAGGGCAAAGGTAGAGGAGGAAGGAAAACTTTCATTGACGACATTATTTTAAAAGCTGAAACATCCCAGAGGATAAGCTCTCGGAGGCCACAGACTCAGCACTCTCTCCAGACGGACTACGAAACAGAGGAATTATTGGGACCAGAAAGGGCCAAAGAGACAGTAGAACAAACTGAGGAGTCCGTGGAAGATATTGAAGAACGAATAGAAGATATTGAAGTTGAGGAACCAGTTCAGAACATTGAAAGCCCAAGAGAAAGCGCTGAAGACCGACCAAGT
Organism: Pinus taeda; assembly: GCA_000404065.3. Classification (NCBI taxonomy): domain Eukaryota; kingdom Viridiplantae; phylum Streptophyta; class Pinopsida; order Pinales; family Pinaceae; genus Pinus; species Pinus taeda. Next base: position 3,575 of record APFE031226231.1, on the reverse strand, counting down.
GAAATAGGGCAACAACCAATGGACGGAAACAATGAAGGACTCTTTGGTGGGGGATGAAGAGAAGGAAGAGGAGAGAATTCCCTTTCCACCTTGGAATTCCCTATTGAAGATCTTCCCATAGGGGCAACTCCTATGAAGAACATCCCACTCTGAGCCCTACCTAATTTCCATGGTTTATCATCTGAAGACCCTGATGAATTTCTGTTTGAGTTTGATATATTGTGTAGAAGTTATGATTATGTTACTAATCCTCAAAAGTTAAAGTTATTTCCAGCAACATTAAAAGGAAATACACTGAGGTGGTTCATGAGCCTGGGAGGACATGTGATCATAACATGGGAGCAGATGAAAGAAAAGTTCCTGGCCAAATACCAAGACTATTGCTGGACAAGAGAGAGGAAGGAGGAATTATTTAAGATGGTTCAGAAGGAGCACGAAAATCTAGACGATTTCGTGGAGAGGTTACAATACAATTTGTAGAGATCCAATCACCCTAATATGAATAATGATATTCTTAAGTCAATACTGTTGAAAGGGGTATGGGATGACTGTTTAGACATGTTGAATATGCTTGGTAAAGGGGATATATCTAAGGAATTGTATGATGAGAATGTCAACCTTTGTAAGAGATGTTCAAGAGGAGCAGTAAACAGACCAAAAAGTAGGGATAAGACATACTCAAGAGTCCAAAAATCAGCTAGTGGAGGAGCAACAAGGGCTGAAATAGGTAATTTATTTGAAAATTTTAAAACTGAAATGTTAAGCTCTTTTTCTTCACAAATTGATACCTTGCAGGTTGAAAAGAAGCAGCGGAGGCAGAAGCTGCTTTGGCTATTTTTTGCTCTAAATGTAGAGAAAAACACCCACTAAGGGAATGCCCATTGGACAGGGTACCAATTTGCACTATTTGCGAGAAGGACCATGAGACTCAACAATGCCCTTCTTTACCAGGAATAAAAACAGCACTGAAACCAACTGAAGAAGAAGCTGAAGCAGTTTACTTGCTGACACAGAGGAGGCAATGGAAACCACAAGGACAAGGTACGAATTCTAATATGCCATTTAATCATTGGAATAATTATCCTCCTTTTCAAGCAAATTACCCGCCCTTAAATCAAATGAAATACCCACCCTTCAACCAAATGAACTTCCCTCCATGCAGTAAGCAAACCCTCCCTTTATGGATCCTACAATGTGGAATCCCTGGTCTCTACAACAATCTTATTTTAATTAGTGGAACCCAAGCTGGACAACTCAACAAATCCCATTTCCAAACCAATTCCCCCAGTATCAACAATCTCTCTCTCTGCCATCAAACGCTCCACCAAATAACCAGACAATGAGACCCCAGCTGCCTGTACAACCGAACCCCAACCCTAATAATAATAAAGTTGTGTAGGTCATTGATATTCAGAGCCAGCCTATTTTCCCTATACAATGTAATGATATTCATTTGTGGTCTGGGAGAGTAGTCGAACCTATTATTGATGATATTACTTCTTATGACTTTGATAAAGAGGAGATAGAAGAAGATAAGTCATCCAATAAGAGTGCTGGAATAGTTGAGTCACCCTCTAATAAAATTGTTGAAACAACAGAGCCGCCATTCCCTGAACGTCTGGCTCTCACTAAGACACCTGAGCCACCTTCTTTTAACCTTCTAGGGGAATTGCAGAATCTGTATGTTAGAATTCCACTCTTACAAGCACTTATAGATGTACCAATTTATGCTAGAACTGTTAGAGACATTTGCATTAAGAAACCTGGAAGAAAAGCTAAAGATCCCCTTACAGTTCATGTGATGGGTGACCTAGCTACTTTAATGACAGGAAAAACCCCTCTTGTGAAATATGGTGACCTTGGTCATCCTACAGTTACAGTACAGGTTGGAAAAAATTTTGTTTCTAGAGTACTGGTAGATTTAGGTGTTGCTATAAACATTATGACCCTTGAAACTGCACAATTATTACAGTTAAAGAATGTAATTAGAGAGACCCTAACCATTCTAGAACTAGCTGACTGTTCCACAATCAAACCAGAAGGGGTTATTGAAGACTTGATAATTTTAGTCAAATCTTGGAACTACCCAGATGATTTTGTTGTATTACAGACTAAAACAAAGTTCGGGGGACATCCATTGATTTTGGGGAGACCCTGGCTGGCTATAGCAGATGCCTTCATCAGCTGTAGATCAGGTTCAATGACAATTTCTAATGGATGTGAAACTAAGAAGCTCACTCTTTACCCTCATGCTACACCTATGATTAACAATGATAACTCTGTATGGTTACACTATGAGGATGATGATACCCAACCCATTTTGACTATTGGACAAGCCTTAATTTTTAAAGATACAACCGAGGATGAACTAACTAGTAATTTTATTTCTGAACCTTCTTCGGTTAACTCTGAAACACATGATCAATTGATTGTAATCTTGGAACCTGAATCACAACAAAACCTTAAATCTAAAAATTTATCTCAAACATCAACTGATATCTCCTCCAAGAGCATAACAGTAGAAATCGAGCCTGGAAAAACATTGAAAATAAACCCTAACTTAACAGATGCTGAAACACAACAATTAATGAAGTTACTTTGTGAAAATAAGGAAGCATTCGCATGGGACTACACAGATATGAAGGGAATATCTCCTGAATTATGTACTCATCGTATTTATATCAAAGGGGGGTCTCGCCCAGTCTGTCAACCCCAGCGACGAATGAATCCCAATTTAAGGGAAATTGTTAAAGAAGAGAACTTCAAAAATTGCTTAATGCAGGGTTTATATACCCTATATCTGACAGTGAATGGGTTTCTCCATTAGTGATTGTACTTAAGAAAAATGGGAAATGGAGAGTGTGTGTGGATTATAGAGCTCTAAATAAAGCCACTCAAAAGGATCATTTCCCCTTACCATTTATTGATCAGGTGCTAGACAGTTTGTCAGGAAAGAGATTCTTTTCCTTTTTAGATGGTTTTAGTGGATACAACCAGATCAAAATTGCACCCGAAGAATAAGACAAGACCACTTTACTAGTCCATGGGGAACTTTTGCCTATAGAGTTCTTCCATTTGGGCTTTGTAATGCTCCAAGAACATTTCAAAGAGCAATGATAGGAATTTTCTATGATATGCTTAATGACTCTTTGGAGATATTTATGGATGAATTTACTCCTTAGGGTGTGACTTTTGAAGATGCATTACAAAACCTTGAGAAAGTACTTAAACAATGTATAGAATCCCATCTTGCCTTAAGTACTGAAAAATGTCATATGATGATGAATCAAGGAACTGTATTGGGACAGTTCATCTCATTCCTAGGAATTCAAGTTGATCCAGCTAAAGTGCAGGTAATTCAGACTCTTCCTATCCCCAAAACACAAACAGATGTAAGAAGTTTTTTGGGACATGCTAGATATTATAGAAGATTTATCAAGGATTTTTCTAAAATAGCTTCTCCTTTGTTTGTGTTACTTACGAAAAATGCTAAATTCAAGTGGACTAATGATTGCCAAAAAGCATTTAATGAACTTAAGCATCAGTTGTCTACAGCTCCTATTTTAAGAGGACCT
>APFE031226213.1:0-24574 GCA_000404065.3 Pinus taeda | reverse complement strand
TTTTTACTAATATATGTTTATATGTTTTTATTAAACATTAAACATAGTTGAAAAAATTTTCGTCATGCATATATATTTAGTTACATATATATTTAAATGAAAATAAATAAATTGAATAAACGAATTAACTAATTAATTAATTAATTTTCTCCTAACTCTTGGTCCAGTTAAATGTAGTTGTGGTCTAGTCAAATGTAGTCATTGGTCCACTTAAATGTAACTGTGGTCTAGTCAAATGTAGCCATTTTCTTCAGTCAAAAACAGCTATTTCTTTCTAGCAGTTAGAATGAGTGGTCTCTCTATTTAATTTGTTGCCATTATCTGATTCTAAACACATAAACAAATAAAAAAACATATATCAAAAACTTAATATAAATCACAGAAATCTTAATTCAATAAAAATAATATAATAAAAAAGCTGAATTGCAAAATCTGATTGTTTCTTAGTTCCTTCCTCGGAAATATAACCATCTTTTCAATGAAGTTTTTAGCTTGTCTTCAAATTATAACAGCGCCTTACGAACATTGATTTTGATGATCGCTACACATTCAATTGTTAAATGGAAACTATGTTATGATTTGAAAACCGTATGCTTTCTTGGGTATGGATCGGGAGTTTTAGAAAACATAAATATAAAGGCAGGAGGTTTCAACCGTGAGCTGCAGCATTGACTAGTGGTTGTCTACACTTTCTGTTGTGACGGTAAACACACGGCTATATTGGAATTTTTATAATTTGAACTAGTACACCTGGAAGGTAACAACCTTCTTTACCAAACATTGAATCTATAGAGCAAGATTCTAACGGGTTATAATTTTGTAACGGCTATAGAATCGAAGAAGATCTAAAGAGTAGGAAAATTTTACTGGAGTTGAAATTCATTGATATTTTAAAACCATTAGCGTGTTTTCTCTAATTTTAGCTCATCGCTATGCGTGCGTGAGACCAGACCTGAACTTCATTATGCCTAGACAACGAAGCAAAGATTCGGGTGTCTACGAGTTATAGTCAAATAACTTCTCCCGTTCATTCAACCTGAGTATCAATTTTCTGCAAAAATGTCGAGCATGAACATTTATTTCCCAAACCCAAGGAGTATAGTTTTTGACATCCATGAGGACCTGGGTTTTAATTTAGAAGGGTATGTGAACCAAGGGGCCAACATTTGTATTCGTCTGATGGGGCAAACACAAGAGAAAATGAAGACTAATTCTCAGGATCTTCATAACTCTACAAAATTATTTTCACTGGTGTCTATATTGGAGCAGACCACAGCAGAGGTTTACTAATGGGAAGATGTTTGAAAGCACTGCTAGCTTTTCTAGCTTTTCTGTGTACAGCAGTCTGTCGAGTAAACCCTGTGGTTTTCTTCTTCTATTTTTGAATGCTCTGAGTACCTTGAAGAAATTTTCTTCGAAGTAAAGAAGAGGAAAATCGTACAGCCAAAGCTTCCTGTGCACGACCCAGCAGGGAAGGTCAAAACAAAATGGTCTTGAATGGTCCATGGAAGAAGAGAAGCGATTAGAATTACAACACCAGAAACTGCTAGGTAGCGTAAGGTTTATCTTAACGAACATGAATAAGGAGACGAATCCCTTTAAAATAAAATCTAACAAAATGTTGGGCTCTTAAACCAAGTACCAACCACCTCCCCAGTCTAAATTGGGGTTTCTTCTCAAAGCCAATGATGTCGAGGCCACAACAGTCACATGGATGCATAATAAATATTTAGATAGTTGGTCTGTTTTGCTTTTATGTGTAGAAAATAACAGCTATTCGAATTATTCATATTGTCAGGTACGTTGCGTTGCCAATAGGTGCCAGGGTTGGAATTTAAAGATTTGGACAACCCAAATACAATTTTGGACAGTTCTATTGAAGATTCTTGACCATCGTGAACGCTTTTTAAATCATAGAGGGACAAATCTACCTGACAGATTTCATCATTGTAGCTGCAGCTTTAGGGATTGGGCTTTTAGTTAGTTCATCATACAAATGTAAAAAGTAGATTATTGATAATTAAGTCCATGTTTATTCTCTTTCCATCTTATCTATTAGATAAAAATAATATCATATTCAAAAATAGAAAGCATTGAATCAATCATTAATTTTTTTATATAATATTTTAATATTCTCCCCATAATCAACTGATATCTTACTTTTATAATAATAAGCTCCTACACTTTATTTAATACTCCAAATTCAACAACACTTCGCTCCTGGACCTGACCTGTTTTTACGCCAACTTACTTTAATGTTAGCCTCTCCGATTCAATAGGAAACTTGTTTGCAATCTTGCATTTGTTAATTATTGTGGACAACAATATCGAACCAGTTTTTCAAGGTATTTGTGATGCTTCTAAGGTCTGGTAGGTTTTTCAATTGCGATACATTTGTTGGTTGTTTTGGGTAGCGATGTCCAACCATTTCTCCCACTAATCTGTGATGCTTCCAAGACCTTGCAGGTTTTTCAAAGTGCGATTGAAACAACGGATGGATGGTTATGCAATACCATAAAGTTGTGAGGCCTTCGACGCTGTTCAAAACGAGTATTGATATTTATATATTTCGTATACGTGTTTATATGTATTAGAAAAAACTATTAGAAAAAATGTCACTATCCGTTGCGTTGCTTTTCAAAGTGAAATCTGACTTTTAATCATTCATATATAAATAAAATAAATAAGTCAAATAGCTGTTATTGAGAAATCGAGATATTGAACTTGCTGAGTCAATTTCTTTGCAGGAGATAAAGCAATGGATCTCAAGTTCCGCTGTTGAAGAAATTTGGAAACAATGACGTGGGTTCTCTTGGGTGACTGGTGATTCCTAAGGAGAGTTTGTTGCAAATACACGTTCCTGTATGATATGGTGAAATTATTTCTACCAAATGTTTCATCATTTTATGCACATCAGTATATAATCATCCTTGTAGCGTGCTGAATGTTTGAGGTTATACATAGCATTGATCTATATAGTAGCATTTATAGACACTGGGTCAAAAAATAAGATACATTTAAGCCCATACGATGGAACTGAGAATAAATTATGTGCGTTTTTTTCTCAAAGATCAAGTGCCATTGTAGCAATTGAGTTTTAGTCAGAGGTTATTTTGATGTTTGAATTAGCGACTATCTGATGGAAAAAATATGGCCCAAAAAATTCAAATTAAACGAACGTTTTTGGGAAACAATTTTGTAACTTAGTTATTATTGTGATGTTAGAGGCTATTTCGAGCCAGAAGAATCTTGGACAGAAATCGAACCACATTTAAGGGCCGTTTTCATGCACATCACTTGCCCTCACCTTTCACATAATAATTTGGATAGATTTCCATCCAGGGATAATGAATTATGTTAACACATTCTTATGTAATTCATCAATGGGGTGCGTCTGCTTTATTTACTAGCCATCATAAAATCACATACACTTCATCATCAATTTTATCTCTATTGCAAGGAAGGCATTGTAGTATTGTATGCTCTTGGCCTGTATGCAATTTACTTCAAAATCTTTTGGAACATTTTAAACTTTATGTGGATCTACATTATTTGGCAACGAGATAGATTTTGCTTAATAGGTAATCTTGTGGAGGATCTCATATCAATGAAATATGACCACCAACAGTGGCTCAGGCCCATACACGGGACCACGTTGGGGAAATGGAGGGCCAAAAATAATAAATAAGGAAATGGCGAAGTGATCACTGAAGTGTATGAAAATAGCCCTGCTGGGACTTGCTGGCTACACTAACAGAAGAGAACTTATCAGAAAAGAAAGAATTATCCATCCAGGCTTCATCCATCCATATGTTTTTAGAGTGAGGTATTTCGTTGCCTTTATCCTCCCATCCAACTTGGGAGGCGAAATCTTTGAAGCTTTTTTGGTTCCCAATTTCTTCGCTTCCAAGAAAGTCGATAGTAAACTACACTATCTTTTTGGCTTCGGACATACATAAAAATGAATGGACGCCTTTGTCCGATGAGGTTATAGGCCCGGAAACATCTGCTTTTACTTTTTCGAGCTCCATCTCGCTATATGTATGAAAGGGCTCTTACATAATTTGGTATTGAGATCCCAACAATTGAAAATGGATACCCTAGCTTGAAAATGGAATGAAGTATGATACTATTCAAAACAACCCGAGATGTAATCTTACGCTGAAATTCCTGTTGGGGTCGTTACAATTAAATTTTCATTATAAATTATCCTACCTAATACAAATACAAAGGTTAGTATTAGGGGATGACGGCCGCTTTGTGTATATTATTTTTGTTTGGATGATATTGATGCATCAATATTATATTATAAGTCCCTTAAACATAGAAATATTATGGCTCTTACACCTCAATGCAAGAAAATACAAGGGCCTTCAAGAAGATATCATCTTTAAAAACGTCTTAGTAAAACAAAATTTTAGTTATATTATGTTGTATGGAATTATGTAACTTTGTGTATTACTTTTACATCTTGAGTTTAATTGGCTTTTAAATGAATTGAAGTTACATGTGAATGATTGAAGTTGGTCATTTTTAGCCTTATTCGAATTCAACTACGGGTACATACCTTCTTCAATTTAAGGATGTTTTCAACTTCAAAGACATTAATTTTTTTGATTTATGGGTGTAATATTTGTGCCCTAAATTATAGGGTTTACATGAAAATTTCCCATTATCTTTTATTACAAGTTGATTTAAAGCATTTACAAATCAATGCAATCATGGCGATACTACCTTTCAACCTATTATAATTCAACTATTTAAGATATGGTTATGATGTAAGCCTTTTTTCTTATATATGTTATAGTGTATATGCTTTTTCCTTTTAGTTGATTTAAGGATGTTTCCAAATTCAAAGATTTACATGTGTTGTTTTATGTCTTGTGTGTGAGATATATTTTCCTATAGATTATAGAGTCTATATGGGAATTCCAATTATGTTTTATTATATTTTGATTTAAAGTGCTTACTAATCAATGCAACCATAAGCATACTACCTTTTGATCTATTCTAATCTACCTTTTGACTTATTCTAATTTAATTATCTGAGATATTGTTATGTGTAACCCTTTTCCATATATTTGTTATAGTGTAAGGGGTACCTTTTGACTTATTCTAATTTAATTATCTGAGATATTGTTATGTGTAACCCTTTTCCATATATTTGTTATAGTGTAAGGGGTGCATGAAGGTAGGGTTGGTGTAATGTAGTAGAGGCATTGGGTGCGAATAGTGTATGAGTAGGGAGAAGGAAGGGGTTATTAAGAGAATTTCAGGGTGTGAGAAGAAAGAGAGGGAGGAGTGGAGTGATAGGATGAGCAATGGATGTGGAAGGGTGAATTTAGTAGGGTAGAGAATAAGACGCGTAAAGGGAGAAGGTTGGGGTTATTAGAAAAAGGGGAGGAGAGTGAGGCAAGAGGGGCATTGTGTGTGGTGGGGAAGAGGAGTAAATGGATTTTTAGTTCTCAAGTAAGAGGAGAAAAGTGAAGGTGGAAAAGTGAATATAAGAATATGAACAATGTGCAAGGAAGAGAAGGAGAGGAGATTGCAAGGGTAGTTGCCATGGAGGATGACATTAATTTCTTAGTTCTCATGTAAGAGGGGTAAAACAAGGAGTAAGTGAAGGTGGAAAAGTGAATATAAGAATATGGACAACGTGCAAGGGAGAGAAGGAGAGGATATTGCAAGGGTAGTTTCCAAGGAGGATGGCATTAATTTCTTAGTTCTCATGTAAGAGGGGTAAAACAAGGAGTAAGTGAAGGTGGAAAGGTGAATATGAGAATATGGATGAGGTGTAGGGAGTTAGGAGGAGAGGAGAGGAGAGTGCAAGGAGTATATAATTAATTGGGTAGGGAAAGTGGGAGAGTAGCGTAAGGAATATAAAAAAGGAATTGGAAGATGGCAGTTGTTAGAGGACTGGATGGAGATGATGAGGGTGTGAGTGAAATATTGTAGGAAGAAAATAGAGGAGATGATGGAGAGGATGAAAATATAGAGGGGTGAGGGGTTTGGAAGAGTTATAGAGAGTGGAGGAGGCAAATATTGTGAGGAAAGGAGGCAATATGTTTGAGTTGAGGAGGAGAAAATGGTGTTGCGGGAGAGGGAGGATTGGCCATGCGAGTGGAGGGGATTATGGGAGAAGAGGATTAAAATGATATTGCTTGTGTATGGAAATATAGAAGTGGGAAGGAGGAGATTGTAAGAGGAGGAGTTTGTTTGTAGGGAGAAGTAGGAATAACGAATAAACATAGGAAAGGGATTGGTGTGGCTAGAGGAGGATATGGTGGAGATGGGGTTGAGGTGAGAAGGAAGTACAAAGTTTGGAAAGGAAGGGGAGAGGGGAGGATTAGGTTTATTAAGTGTGTGGGTGTTGATGGATGGTAGGTGAGAGAAAATGGGAAAGAAGAAAGAGGTAATAATAATCACGGGAGCATGAGTCGTTACAAGAGTTGTGGGATGAGAGAAGTGTTGAAAAGGTGTTTATTATGAGAAGTTATGGATTTTGCAAAGTTGAGGGTGAGGGAGTAATGTTAATGATGAAGAAGGTGGAACGGGAGGATAATGTGATGATTATTAATAAAGTGTGTGAGGAAGGATGAAGGAGATGGGTGTGGGAAGACATGAAGTTAGAGAAATAATGAGGGAGGTTGCAGTATCATGCAAGGGAAAGGGGGATATGTGGGTTGGATTTATGATGGAGTACATGGAGAGATTGGAGGTAGAAAGGAAGGGCATATGGGTAAGGGGACAACGAAAAGGAGAGGAGGTGAAGGAGAGGTATTGTGTAGTGGTAGAGCATGAATTTTTTATGGGGATGAACTATGGTGGAAGAAAGGGAGAATTTAATTTGGGAAAATAATATTAAGATGGAAGAAGGGGATGGAGAGGCATGAAGAAGGTGTGGGAGGACTGAAGGGAGATGGGGTGAGGGAGAGGTTAAGGGAGAATGGGAGGGAATATAGGTATTTTAGGGAATGTAGGTTTAACACGATGTAGGGGAATCAAATAACATGATCCTCATGCCTTCTCTCATTGCTAAAATATTATGGTAGGTGGATGTTCAATCCCCTTCATAAATATAGAGAGAATCCTTATTTATTTCCCATATGATGAAGCTAATTCATTGAGACTTAGTTAAGTTGGTAATGATGTATGAGTCCACAATCCCATGCCATATGATTGCTTCCTTTTATTTTTATAATTATAACCAAGTCTACCTCCATTTTTCCTTTTGCATTTTGATCCAAGTAAGTAGATCATCAAATTCTAGACAAACGAAATGTGCATTACACCTAAACTTTTTTGATTCATTTAATGTTTGATGGTGCATAACATCAAAGTCCATATGGAGGTAGTTAGGTCAATCCATGTAGCATTTAAGTTGTTTAATAGAGGGACTAAAAGGAAAACATGTAGAATTTCGTAATAGTATGAATAGTTTTTCTTCATTTGAGGTCATTGGCTATTATGAAGGGGATATTAAGTTTATATGGAGCTTTGTGGAGAGAGTAGGAGAGTATTTTTGACAATGAATAGGAATTCAAAGATTTTTTTGAAAGGGAGAATAAGTGAAGGAAACGAGAAGAGAAAAATGGGGGGAGAGGAGGATGAAGGATTAAAAGGAAAATATGAATCACAAATGGAGTGGTGTAAGAGCCACACAAGATTGTATTCACGAAGATGGGCTAGTTTTGAAGGAGGCCACTTGAAGGTCATATTTTTCAAGGTTATACGTTGTTTTATCTATGTCCAACCAAATGAGGAATTACAAAGAGTGGAAGTTTAAGAGATTAAAAAGGGTATAATTTTGATAGTTAAACATTATTTCATCTATGCCCAAGCAAAGAAGGAACTATAGAAAGGGGAAGTATAAGATATTAGAAAATGTATGCAGTTCATTCATAACAACCAACTTTTAAAATATGCAAGACAATTTTCGTAAATTATTTCCAAGTGGTTGTGGAAAAATAAAATATGAGGCTATGCAAAAGTAACTGAAATATGCTCGGTTTTAGTTCCCAAAATTCCAACGAAACCTTGGTTAACTTGTGAGCTCCTCTATCCCCAATTCTCACTATGATGTGCATGACCAAAATGACATTTGAAAAAGGAATGAGGCCTCTTTCATTTCACGCAAATATAGCACCATAAATAATTCTAAGGGAAAGAATGCATGTCGAGGTCTCTAATTTGAGACTTTCCCGTGACATGAAAAATAGAGGTGAATATTCGCAGAAAATACCCAACTTAATGAGATCTAGATCTATCTAATTAATATGCAATTCATGTTGATCACGATATAAAAGAGCCATTTTAGGCATCTAAAATAAACCAAAAACATAGAGATGGGTTACCACAAAGGGAAATTTATATCCATGTCATCTCCTAGGGTTTTAGCAAAGAAAAACAATTGAGAAGATTCAAGCAAGATGTAGAATCAAGAAATGAAACCCCAATTTTAGTTTAGGCTGCATACCTCAACATGCAATGAATAGTCATAATTTGAGTTCTAGTCATACTATGAAAATATTAACCCTTTTCGTGGTTGTTAAAAAACATAGAGATGTTGGATAGAGAAAGGGCTACGAGGACCCTTCATTTTGCAACGAAATTTCCTATGAACCTAGCTCCATTTTGTAACAACATCTCCACAAACCTAACTTGGATTGGGAATATCGAACCTAGATCATATTAGGAATACAAAACACAGATTAGGAAGACAAAACAATGATTTAGAAATGGCATTCATTTGACCTAATCTTTTTCTATTTGATGGGTGAGGAATCTTCTCCATATCTGATTTTGTAGGCTGCCTTGTCCATGTCTAACAAAAGACTGGAATTGGATGGATTTGACCATGAGGACCCATCAATGTCTCCCCATAAGGACTGTTATGGTCCTCTGGTCCTTATAATACTTTTCTTCCCCACAAGATCCCTTGTGCTTCTCTCCTCCTTACAATATTTTTCCTCACAAGGGCTCTTGTGTTCCTGTGCTCCTCATAATATTTTTCCCAATAGTAAAAAGTGTCAAGATTTACTGGATATTTTGGGAAAGTATGATTACTCGAAGACTTCACGTAACTATGAGAAATTAAGGAATTACAATTAGATTTACATTCTAAGAGAAAAATGTAAATAAAAAATGTAGAGTAACAAGGGAAAACTAGCATGAATGTTTTAAAAGTACCCAAAACAGTGGAATATAAAACTTGAAATTGATAATTGGAGCACTTGGTCTATTTTCAAGGGCATAAAAATGAAATTTATATATGCACAAAATGTTGTAGAACTTGTTAATTTGTTTACATAAGATGGAAGACAAAATTAGAAAACACCTCCACCTGTATATGCAAGAATATAGGCCATAACATCAACATGAAACAAAAAAGGAAAATTAAATGTGCATAAAGAAAAAAATGATAGTATGTATACTAAATAGAATTATACTATGGATCCTTTACAATAACATCCATATGACCAGTGTGATTCAAACCCTTAAAAATCAACAAATATGACCTCATTGTTCATAAATTTATCACTTTGGGTGCATGTTGACCAAATAAATGATATCGGAAATCATCAAGAATGGCTTGACTCTAAAGGTAAAATAGGGAAGATATACACAACTGCAATATTGTATGTCAATTTCATATCAATTCCCATGGACCAACCTCAGAGCATGATGAACAATACCTTCATTAAAATTATTTTTGCATTGTACTAGAACTTATCAATGAAATCTTGGAAACAAAAAACACAAGCAACTTATTTTATTCCTTAGGTAAGTATTTGAGTATAAAATTAAAGATCACAACATGGTAGAAAAATGATTAATTCTAAAAAATTTCTAGGGAGAAAAGAGGTCCAATATTTTCATCAAATTCGACCTATTTAACATATAGAAAAAGAAAAGCGCATATAATCCTTTGTGTGTTTGTTTGACTCAAATTTTTTTTGTTGATTGAGCATTTTTTCATCTCAAGTTGTCTCAAAAGTATCATAGTCACCATTTTAACTTATTAGCTTTTTCCCATGTCAATCCAAAATATATGTAAGCACTTGCACCACATAAGAAGCTAATGAAATTAGTTGTAGCAAGGAGAAATAAAGGGAACATTTCATGTGTGAAAACGATATGCAAACTTCTTATGTGTGCAAGGATCCATATACTCAATAGATCAAAAAATAAATATATATACCTTCAACTTTTTGAAGGATTCAAAAGTTGAATGGATTTAAATACCATGTTTAAGGATTTTCTAACATGTGACAAAATAGTAAACATTTCTTTCCATTTCAAAAGATATGAATCCATCCATAAGACTGCATGAAGATCAAGGTGACAACAGACACATATTTTCCATATGAAAGAGAATACTGAGTTATTGTCAGTTATTCAAATAGGGTTCCCAATGGAACGTAGTAAGAACTCATTACAATGGGTTCATCAGTGAAATCAAGTCATTTGTAGAACACATGCAAGATAAATCCTTTCACAACATCCTCCAAAATGGCCTTTGTTGTTTTTAATTGCATATTTGGAGTGAAACTAAGTCCTTGAAAATTTGAACATCAGTAGGAAATAGATGTGACTATGACTTTGAAAAGTCAAAATGGAACCCCCTTGCAACTAGAAAAACCCACATATTAAACTCATGTGATAAAAATACATCACAAGCTAGGCATAACACTAACAGGAAAAAACATATATGAACCAGCCACCCCATAATTTGGTTAGCATGCCAAGAATATAATTTATCTATGTTCATTAGTCCACAATAACTCCATATACAAGCATCTATCAATAAAATTCTAGTAACTCTTGGTATCATATCTAACAATGGCTTTCATGTATCTCTTGTTCTTCATTTTCCTTTGTCCTTGTCATAATTTTACAAAACCATGTTCTAATTTTGATAGCTCATTTTAAATGGGAATTGAGGTCTCCCTCCAACTTGTAATTAAGAATGGGCATGAAATGCATGGTCAAATTTCTAAAGATATAGAAAATCTAAAAAACGACAAACTTTACTAACCTTATAATTCCCTTATGTAATAAAATGGGGCACTTCTACTATTTTTAGGGAACTTATCTTCAACATCATGTAAGAAATATTTACGTTCTAGATAAATCTCCACCCATCTATTGCTTCCTATAGAAACTATTCATCAATTAATTTCTTCAACATTATTTCATCTATATCTTTCACATTATTTAAAGCATCACATCGAAAGTATCTTCATTGTGTCATGTATAACTAGAAGTGACCTTTTAATAGTGCATTCAATCACTCATCACGGTCCACCCAGGTATTTGTATTGAAACACGTGGACATAAAGAGGATTATTTACATGCAAATAAGATAAGTATAGCAAGAAAAAAGGAAATTTTCATGTACATTACTTTGTATGTTGACATGAAAGTGACATATATGTTTTGGGAGGCATGCACTAAGTTTCCCCCAACCCATTCTATGTAGAGCTCATCATGATGCTATAATCAAGTTAACATGGAACACATGAATATTAGGAGAGATTTTCAAGGGGAAATTTCATTATCCTTTGAAAATAAGATATCCAATTTACAAAGCAAGAAGAAAGACTCTCAATATTGAGATTTTCAATATCCTTACGAGATCATTATTTTACATTTAATTTCCTCGACTTAAATGCATTAAGGTTTGTTGTATATTATAAGAAATAATTCTATGCATTCACTATTTCTATCAATTTTAACTCATGCATATAACAAAAATCATTGATTTGTGTTGAATGGAATATTCTAAAGTATGGAATTCACCTTTAAAGTGTCATTTTACCATAGAATTGTGAAGTTGAACTTGTTTCCAAGTTGTCTAAGATGTATAGCCCACTTTTATATTGATTCAAAACAAATTAGCTTCTTATATATGACTATATATAGCAGTTCATATAGACATGAGATCATTTCTTCATCATCTTCTTCATCCTATGAGGCCCAATTCTTAAAAAATCCTTTAGGAAAGATTCTACTACCAACATCATTGTAAGAAATAAAAATATAGATCATACTTATTACCAATAGTATGTTCATGCTTATATCATAGTATGGATTTCAAAATGGTACGCAAAGTCGAAGCTCACATCCTTCCTTGCTCTAGGTGAAAGAGCCACACAAGATTGTTTTCACGAAGATGGGCTAGTTTTGAAGGAGGCCACTTGAAGGTTATAGTTTTCAAGGTTATATGTTGTTTGATCTACGTCCAACCAAAGAAGGAAATACAAAGAGTGGAAGTTTAAGAGATTAAAACGGGTATAATTTCGGTAGTTAAACATTGTTTCATCTGTGCCCAAGCAAAGAAGGAACTAAGAAAGGAGAAGTACACGATATTAGAAAATATATGCAGTTAATTTCTAACAACCAACTTTTCAAAATGTGCAAGAAACTTTTTGCAAATTATTTCCAAGTGGTTGTGGAAAAATCAAAGATGGAGGTTATGCAAAAGCAACTGAAATATGTTCAGTTTTAGTTCCCAAAATTCCAACAAAACCTTGGTTAACTCGTGAGCTCCTCTATCCCCAATTCTCACTATGATGTGCATGACCAAAATGGCATTTCAAAAAGGAATGAGGCCTCTTTCATTTCACACAATATAACACCATAAAGAATTCTAAGGGAAAGAATGCATGTCGAGGTCTCTAATTTGAGACTTAGCCTGTGACATGAAAAATAGAGGTGAATATTCCCATAAAATACCCAACTTAATGAGCTCTAGATCTAATTAATATTCAATGTATATTGATCACGATATAAAAGAGTTATTTCAGGCCTCTAAAATAAAACAAAAACATAGAGATGGGTGTCCACAAAGGGAAATTTATATCAATGTCATCTCCTAGGGTTTTAGCAAAGAAAAACAATTGAGAAGATTCAAGCAAGATGTAGAATTAAGAAATGAAACCCCAATTTTAGTTCAGGTTGCATACCTCAATATGCAACAAATAGTCATAATTCGGGTTTTGGCCGTACTGTGGAAATATTAACCCTTTTCGTGGTCGTTAAAAATTATGGAGACATTGGATAGAGCAAGGGCTATGAGGACGCTTCATTTTCAACAAAGTATCCTATGAACCTAGCTCCATTTTGCAACAACATCTCCCACGAACCTAGCTCGGATTGGGAAGACCGCACCTATATCATATTAGGAATACCAAACACATATTAGGAAGAGTAAACAATGATTCAGAAATGGCATTCATTTGACTTAATCTCTTTTCTTCTCGATGGCTTAGGAATCTTCTCCATATCTGATCTTTTAGGCCACCTTGTTTGTGTCTAACAAAAGATTAGAATTGAATGGGTTGTCCATGAGGACCCATCAGCATCTCCCCGCAAGGACTGTTACGGTCCTCTACTCCTTATAATACTTTTCTTCCCCACAAGAGCCCTTATGCTTCTCTACTTCTTACAATATTTTTCCTCACGAGGGCTCTTGTGTTCTTATGCTCCTCATAATATTTTTTCCCAATAGTAAAAAGTGCCACCTTTCAATACAACACAAGCTCAAGAAGCACATTAGTCTAGGTCAAATGCTCAATCTATTCTAATAGAAATGCGAATCTAGGTGATGATACTCACTTGTTTTAAGCAAATGGGTGCCAAACATTCAAAATTCTGACCTTCAAAAGTCGGATATGCAGAGAAGTGCAGGCATAATAAAGTCCACAAGCTCCTCCCTATAAGAACCCCTCAATCTCTTCTCAATGTAGTTATCTCAGTGATTATATAGACTCTTGAAATTCCTCTCACTTTGATGGCAGTGGATGACCTAAACTTAATACGAGTCAACATGCACATCAAAAAATTCAAAGGCTTTGCATTTGACTGTGCATTAAATAACCAAGGGTTTACTGAGGCTTGAATAACGGGACTTGATAGGGGTAACTTTTCACTAATTTCTTAGATAAGCCATAGGATAAATCACAAATTTTCATATTGCCCCACTCTTGCAAATTTCTTCAACAAACATGCAACTCTCAGCCTCTCATAGATGCAATGAACGCAGGTGCAGATTTTTATTATTTGGATGTGAAGGAAATTAGTTTTAGGTGTTGGATCCTGCCAATACATCCTCGTGTGTTTCAAGTTAGAGATGGATCAGGAGGGATTGTAATTGATAGCGGCACTACTAGTGTTGTCCTCGCAAGTTGCATATACCAAACTCTCATGCTCTTTAACCTCATTTGTGCCTTATCTCTTGCCAGTCATGTCTAGCTCGTTCTCAGGCCCTTTAACCTCTCTCTCATGCTCTTTAGCCTCATCTCTTCTTTATTTGCTTTATGTCCCTTTATGCGCAGTGTGTGATATTTTTTCATAATTTTAAGATAAAACGATAGTTTAATCTTAAACAAATGTCTTAAATACCCCTTTATGATATTTTTTCGTGCCAATAAATAATAACTTAATATATCGAGACAATGATAATTTTAAAATGTTTTATATACCTTTTTGTGTAGTAGTAATTTAATATATTGAGATAAGGATAATTTTAAAATGTCTTAAATATCCTTTTGTCTAGTAGGACAAAAATAGAAAAATAGATTTATTTTGAAAATATATATTTTGCTTAACTTATTTTTTATATATAGTCATATGGAGAATTCATTCTACATGCATTCCCCTGTTTATAAAATCTACAAGCATACCTAGATAATAGGTAAAGAGAAGATTTTCTCCATTTAATCTTAATCATTTTCTCAATTAAATTTAAAGAGAATTATTAACTAAATATTTAAAGTTGTTAGATCAACAATAGTGATTTTTTATACATAATATTAATGAATAATATTGAACTAATAATATTACGTCTAGTTAAATCCCTTGAAATGCCAATCAATATCAATTTTAATTCACCATAATTGAATAACTAAAACAATCACTTAGCTTAAAATCTTTGACCAAATTCATTACATTTTAAACCAAAAATAATAAAAACTTATTTAGAATTCCATTAAAATATTCCAAAATAAATTACTAATGTTATTATGATCAATATAACTGCTTTTTAATTATTTTATTCTGAAACAACATTAAATGGAATCTGTTAATATGTATTTGATGTATACAATAAAATCAATTTCGTAGGAAATCAAGACATTTTGCCAACTATGATGGATGCGAAGATAACAACAAAGCCAACAGGTCCCCCGACCATTGCCATTTAATCATTTCCTTATTATTCCCTGCCGCGGACAGTGAGACATTAAATTTCAATTGACCAAAAATTAAAAAGCCAAAGCCATTTATAAAGTTAACTTTATAAATGAAATAAAATTAATTTTTTTATTAGTTTTATTTTATTTTTTAAAAATGTGATTGGTTCAATCAGCTTGGCTCTTATTCGTCTATCATTCGAGGGATGGTGTCACGCCCCCAACGTCTCTATACTTTTTTTTTTTCCGTTGGAGGGTGCGGCACTACCTTGCAAACTGTTTTAATCAACAGCGTTGCATGTAGACTACGCCTTCACAATGCTTGTTCCGCTATCACTACACAAGCATTAATCTTATAGCCAATCCTTAAAACCACAATCCTTAGAACATGTTTACCAGATACGAGAAATGGAAAATCCCACGTTAAACGATTACCATACGAGGAACAGAAAAGTTTAGGTTTCACCAAAGTAACTTGGAGAATAATTTTAACGTCCAAGATATAAAAAACAATAGGCTATAATACAGACGGCTTTGCCATTTGCTTTCAGGCGTTTTATGTACAACCAAGATCACAGACTCTTCCATTTTTTTACTGAGCATTTATGTTCATTTCAACTCAATAATAATCTTCCTTATTGAAAATTTTGAATTTGAATTAATAAAAGTTACTGGCTGCCTATCAGCCTAAGCAGAGCCTATAAGCTTTCCACCCTGTAAAGGAAAGCACCCTGGTGTGATGATATGCCCATGTCAGTGGTTGTATGATGCAACGGTTGCAGTTTTCAGTTTATATATGTATATATTTATTTCATTTAAATTTCATTTATTCATTTTTTTAAATTATATATAAAAAGTTCAAAAATTAAAATACTTTTACCAAAATTATGCTAATTGGCATTGATGTGGTAATAGCACAGTAGCAGCTAATGCATGAGGTAAGAATATTTCAGGGACAATTTTTTCATTAATGGTTTTCAACGTTTGTTTTTTTGTTTTTTTCTAAATTACCAATTGTCAAATTTTTATTTTTTTCAAAATAAATTATTTTAATATAGTTCTTTTTTAAGTTTTTAAAAATCAAAATATTTTTATGAAAATATCATCCAATAGGTTATAGCTAATATTTTAAAAATTAATTTTCGTGTTTTAGATAAGTATAATTTTTTTCTAAAAAACATTGCAAAAGTGTCACTATGGACATGGCTTTTAGCAAAATATTGTATTAAGATTTGAAATACACTGGTACTTAATTTTCTATTATGCTTATTCTATAATTTAACTTTATAGTTTCAAAAGAACGGTTGATTTGTTATGCTTATTTTATAATTTAACTTTATAGTTTGGAAAGAAAAAGTTTCAACAATTATGATTTCTATAATTTATTTATTTTTAAATATTTTAATTAAAATTTTAACATTAATAACAATAGAAATAATAGACAATATATTCAAAAATAAAATGGATGAGAATATCGTTGTGGGAAATCAATAACAACTAATTACCAGTAGAATATAAATTGTTGATTTTTAAATCATTTCAAGATTAATGTTTTTTTAGTTTTTTAAGATTTCTCAATTTTTTAGTTAACCGAGAAACTTGATTATTTATAAAAGTTTATTGTTTTTTAATTGATTGCAAAATTTTTAAAATATGTCAAGAAGTTTGATTCTATTGGATTTTTTCATGTTATTATATTACACATTCAATTTTTCCTTTGATCATTATTAATTTAACATTTTAAATTACTTTATGTGCGTTGACTTATCAATATTATTATTATCCCTATTTTATAATTAATTTTTATTGCTTGAAACTATTAGTTACTTTGATTCAATTTTTTTAAACAATTATTGATTCAAGTTTTATTAATCTATATAGTTTATATAAATTAACTTATATGAAAAATAATCTAACAAGTGTATTTGTACATCATCACTAATATCTAGATGTTTCAATTTAGACATTTTTGTCACTATGTAAGACGCTTGGTTTTACCACATTAAATACAAGCATGCAAATGTTTCAATTTAACAATATCATAATTTTACATTATGATTGTTCTATTTCAAAAACTTTGTGATTTTGTAAAATGATTTGGTCAAAATAATATTAGCAATGAAACAACCAACTTAAATTAATATGATTAAGTGAAGGTTAAAAAACCAAACTCAATGCTTTGAGCGATAAATTTAAAACTAAGACTAATACTTTGCCTATTATTATCATCACATCTCTCTCAATCACCTCAATAAAAGTTTTGGTTTTTACTCTACTTTAACTATGTTTACACCAACCACTAGTATCTACAATGTAGCCCTTGTTGAAATGTGGTACTTGGCTCATATTTTTCAAAGTTCAATAAGTAAACTAAGGACAAAGGCTAGCTATGCGACCTTGTTTAGATATGTAATAGTTGTTATCTCCTATTGTTTTTCAAAGTGATGCAAATTCCTTTCAAAGTTAATAAACTTACACATCCTACACAAGGTCAATATGGAAAATATATTAGATTTTCATTTCATTCAAACATAGACAAATTGTTTTAGAATTTTTTAATTATCTTTACCATCTAGTGAGTATTAGTATTGTTTTAATAACCTTCTCTTTTGGCTTTCATGTTCCCATCAAATTATTCAAGCATATTTTTTCATTCCAACAAAATCTAATTAGTATTAGTATTGTTTTCATAACTTTCTCCTTTGGCTTTTATGTTCCCATCAAATCATTCTAGCAGATATTTCCATTCCAGCCAAATCAATTAATAACTAAATTAAACTAAACTGAAAGAAACCCTAATCATACGGCCTTGTTTGCCCCTGCAATTCATAAACTAATGTATGCATATACTACAGATTCACCTTAATAATCACCATAACTAAAGTATGCATATACTACAAATTCACCTTAATAGTCACCATTATGAAAAGAACAAAAAGAATTCATATTACTGTTTCCATCTATAGAGGGAAAATGGTCAAATTCACATTAAAAGTCACCATACATACGAAGAGAACCCGTATTACTGTTTCCATGTAATTTTGTGGTATCCGCTTTCCCCAAATATCCGATATTATCCATCATTTTCTATATATAAACATGAGTAATCTAGTATCATTGTTTTGCAATAACATGAGTAATCCAGTATTAGTGTTTTTCAATAATTATTCTTTTGTACCATAATCAAAATATCATTAAACAAATAAATTTGTACCATAATCAAATTCAATTCCCAATGCAAGTAACAAAATGCAAGTATCAGCTCTTTTGTCCCCTCGTGTGTCTAGGGTGAGGTAGCCAATTAGACAGTAACAACAAGATTGTGTCTAGGGTGAGGTAGCCAATTAGACACTAACAACAAGATCTCAGTAAGGAGGTTTTCATGCAACATTAGACTCTGCCTTGTGCATAAGGTTGCCCACACAACCTGCCATTGGAGTTGTGTTGTCTACCTAGTGTGTCTAGGGTGAGGTAGCTAATTAGACTCCTAATATTTTATATGTGATGATTCTTCTATAATTTATGCCTTACCACGTTTCCTTTGCAACATTTAGTGCAATTGCTAGTTATATTATTGTAAATTTACTTCATACCGGGATGGATTTCTCAATCAAAAGAAATTTGCAACATTTGGTGCAATTGCTAGTTATATTATTGTAAATTTAATTCATATAGGGATGGATTTCTCAATCAAAAAATAGTGTGAACAGTATGATAGTATGGTATTATGATTTAATGAAAGAAAAAAATTGATTATTTGGTTATTTTTATAAACCAGATACTAATTATATTACTCATTTAATATCATGTATACCTTATTTGTTATGCTTCGTAAAGTTTACAGTCTTCGTTGGATTAAAATATATGTAATAACTTGTTTAATAAACTAGATCTATTTATGCTTGTGATTGTATTTAGGTTGTTAATAGTATATATAACTAAAAGTCAAAGTAAGAACGTTTATTTAGATGAAGAATTGAGATAAATAATGTTTTGTAAATCACTTTCCTTATTAGATATGGATAATTCAAGGTTTGCAAGTTTTTAACTAAAATCATTACAGTGTCAATTAAAATCATTACAATGTCAATTAGTTCCTTTATGTCTTTGTATATCACGAATTACTAAAACTTTTCCCATTTAACTACTAATAAATGTCCACACTTTGCAAGTATCTTGCTTTTCTAGTATGCACCCATCTTTCAACATCAATAATGTGTTCACTTAATTCCGGCTTCTCATATTACATCTGCAATTTCCTTGAAGATATGAGGAGGGGTATACCACACATATAGGACTATTGTTGACCTCTCACCCAAAGGACCACTGGCAAGAGGCAATAACATAACACCTTATTCGCTTGTACCCACATGAATGGGATGAAAGAAACAAGGCTACAAAATAACTAACCAAGTGCACAAAATAGTAATGGTTAAGAAAATAAAAGTTAAAAAAACAAAGGGAAATTTTTCCATTGGATAAGTGAAAGAGATGGCAATAACATAACACCTTATTCACTTGTACCCACATGAATGGGATGAAAGAAACGAGGCTACAAAATAACTAACCAAGTGCACAAAATGGTAATGGTTAAGAAAATAAAAGTTAAAAAAAGAAAAAGAAAATTTTCCACTAAAAAGAAATGACAGTAAAATAAAATAAAAGGATGAAAATGCAATTTATAAAATTAATTTCTACAAACATATTCTTAATTAAAATAAAAAGTATACAATAGAAATCACACACATATTAACACATAGATTTTATCATACATATCTAAATGGGGAAAACCAACTCTATATATATATATAAACTTTTTAACAATATTACAATACAATTTATATCCCCACAAATCATCAACCATTGAGGCTTTTACCCTATACTAGAATATAATTATAGTTCTTTAAATAAAACTATAAACCATGGGAAAATCCATCATGTGCCACATAAACACTTTTAGAAAAAACTATCTGCCAACAACCACCAAATGTGAACGTAAAAAACAACTCAAATTTTATATTTACGGGTGCTACCCCCATGTTGGGGTATTCCACCCCAGGTCCCCACTCCTCGCAAAGAACCCCAGTACAGGGGACTACCACCCCAGTGCATTGTGATAATCATGCAAAGAATAAAACACATATTCAACCCAACGTTCACACACTCGTTGTTTTCTTTACATGCAATGGGTCATAGGATTCCATGATAAACAATCTAGGACATTAATTCCCTTTATTTCTCTACCTCAAGAGGACTTCTTAGTGTTGAAAAATTGTGCTATTGAATTTACAACATTCTCCAAAGTTTCTAATTCTTCTAATGACATCTTCTTGTATTCAATCATAACTCCCATGAAGAATATTGAGCATCAATATGCTTATTTCTTTGAATGATAAGTTGAGTTCTTCACTAACAAGACAACACTCTCGCTTTCACAATCTATTTTTATAGTCTTTTATACCAACTCAATACCCTAACACAATCTCTATAACCATATTGCTTCCTTTCTTGCATGAGTGACCACCATGCATTTGGATTTTGTAGATGAGAGTGCCATTATAGATTTTCTTTTTCTCGTCCAACTTATTCTTCTAAAATATAGGTTAAACACGCACTTGTAGATCTTCTACAATCCAAATCTGCAGCCCATTCTGCATTAAGAAAGGCATATGTGTCCAACACTCTATCTAATCTTAGTCTTTCTTAGTAGCACAATCTCTAGTTAGTTGTGCCACACAAATACTTGAAAAATCTCTTTACTTATGCCCAATTACAAGGAAAATACTTGAAAAATCATTTTACTTATGCCCAATTTTCCTTCTCTAGCTTTGACATATACCTGCTCAATACTCCCACTACATGTGAAAACTTAGTCTCATACATACCATTGCACATCAAGCATGGAATCGCATTTGCATATAGAATGCATGACATGTAAGAAATAAGACAAGTATCTACTACACCTACTAAAATAAGTGTTTTACTAGTCTACCAATGTAATATTTTCTCTACATATTTCTTCGGAGTTTCTTGTTTTCCCAATTTCTTTTAATTTACATACCCAACCAAATTTCTTGTTTTCATAATCTCTTTTAATTTACATACCCAAGAAAATATTTACAACACCAAGTTCCGTCATGTCAAATTTAAAAGACAATTAAAACGGTCCACTACACAAAACCGATTACAGTGAAGAACTCTCGCACTGTCGCTTCGAAATCCATGCGCTTCTGCTTAATTCTACACAACTAGTGCTTTATAGCATCGAAACCCTCCTTTATAATTAACGTGATTCCAACTAATCTGGTCCTGGTCTCCTTCGAATTTTTTTGGCAAATAAAAAAATCCCAACCGGAGACTATATGGACATACCCAACTTAAAATGAGACCAGGGTTATCGCCACGTGGGATGTTGCTCGAACCCAGGCCTAATTGGCCCAAATCATCCAACAGACTAACAAACATAGGTCTCGCCTTCTTCTAATAGCAGCACACTTGTTTTTACAACAAATTCGCTACTTCTGAATATTATAATTATAAATCGAGGGGAAATTTCAGGATTTTTTTTTCCAGAGAAAAAAATATAATATATTATATTGAGTTAATATAAAAGACAAATGTATATATAGATATAGTCTATACATTGTTCATATTCAACAGAACATATGTAAGATGAATTGTATGGAAAATAACAGATAGCTAGTGCATATAGGCAAATAAAAACATAGGTAACTATATGCAAAATATGCACCAAATATGTTATGCACAAGTCCATATAAGCATAAAAAGGAGGATGATGTTCATAGATAGTCAGATAAGATCAAAAATCAGCTGAGCCATAAATTTCAGGATTTTTTTTATGTTCTAAAGAAAATGAATTTCAGAGTGAGCATCATATTAACAGTTGAATCTGGTCACCTCATTTGTTTTTAGATGATTTTACAATTTAACCAGACAAAATTTTAAATTCAAACTATCAATCAAAGTTTTTACTAAATTTTGTAAAGAAAGACAACTAATAATGTAATTTTATTTTATTTCAAAAATATTTGTATTTTTTTAATTAACTTAAATCTAATTTAAATGAAGTTTAACAATATAAATTATTGTGAGTTCCAAGGGTTAACTTAATTGGTCAAAATCAGTGTTTTTTTTAGTGAATTGATATTTGATTTTTCAGTGTATGTAGCCAACAAAAATGACAAAAAAACAACTTAAATTATTGTAACTCAACTCAAATAGAACTTTTAACAAGTTGATATATCCACAAATAATTCAAACATAATTTGAAAAACATATTGTATAAGAAAGCACACCAATTTTGAAATCTAATGCTTCCCAAAAATATTGTAACTCTTATTTGAAATATAATTCTCAGATACCTGTTGGATCAGGTGCACAACAGAATTAAATAAACATAGAATTAACACAGCAGAAGATCAAACACATAGAACACAATTTTTAACGGGGTTCACCCAACCAATCTGGGCTACATCCACCAAACATAGGCATCAGGAATATATTAATCAAATTGGAGATTACATCAAGAAATCCTCACATACTCTTAGCAAATCATTCGAATGATTGCCTGTTATATAGCCTAGAGAATCTAACAGCCTCATAACTCCCTCACATCAAATATAGGAGGCATTAACTCCCTCCCAACAACCTGGAGCTAATCTAGGAACTGAATCCCTATTGTTGTCATCCTTCAGAGATTTTTGCCTATTTGACTAAAACAGAAAATCTCAACAATCTCCACCTTGACAACAATTCGCCTGATGCCTTGTTATTATTATTTTATGTTTTCTGCAACCCAAGAGAAGCCAAACACTAGCATAGCTTCTCCAACAAAACTGGTTTCGTGAACATGTCTGCACAGTTTTCCTTTGTATGCACCTTTTCAAGAGAAACGCCCCTTTCAGTGATAACCTCTCTTACAAAATGATATTTGATTGGAATATGCTTTGACTTACTATGATAGGCCGGATTCTTAGCCAAATTTATTGCACTTTGACTGTCACAAAGTAACCTGATGTTATCTTGTAACCTACCAAACTCACCAAGCAAACCCTTCAACCAAACTGCCTCTTTGCAAGCATGAGAAGCAGCAATGTATTCTGCTTCAGTAGTAGACAAAGGAACAATATTCTGTAGCTTTGACATCCAGCTAATAGCTCCACCTGCAAGAGTAAAGACGTACCCTAAATTTGATCTCCTCTTATCCAAATCACCTGCAAAATCAGAATCAACATATCCGCAAACATATTCACTACTCTTATTGTAAGAAATACAATAACTACTTGTGCCTCTCAAGTACCAAAGCACCCATTTCACTGCTGACCAGTGTTCTTTACCCGGATTTGCCATGTACGTGCTGACAACCCCAACTGCATGAGAAATATCTGGTCGAGTACATACCATCGCATACATTAAACACCCTACTACATTGGCATATGGAATTCGAGACATATAATCCTTTTCTTCATCTGTATTAGGACATAAACTCGAAGAAAGCTTAAAATGGGAAGCTAAAAGGACTGACACAGGCTTCACATTATTCATACCAAATCTCAAAAGTATTTTCTCAATATACTTCTGTTGTGATAGCCATAGCTTACCATTGCTCCTGTCTCTGAAAAATCTCCATGCCCAAAAGCTGTCTTGCGGCTCCTAGATCTTTCATATCAAACGTCCTTGCCATCTGAGTCTTCAACCTGTTGATTTCTTCAATGCTTTTGCTTGCTAAAAGCATATCATCAACATATAACACTAAGATAATGAACATGCCATTATTCAACTGTTTGAAATAAACACAATGATCATATTCACTTCTAACATACTTTTGACTCAACATGAAAGAATCAAACTTCTTATACCACTGCCGAGGCGACTGCTTCAGGCCATATAATGACTTCTTGAGCCTGCAGACAAATTTCTCATTGCGATTCTGAACAAACCCTTCCGGTTGTTCCATATATATTTCCTCATCTAAATCACCATGTAGAAATGCAGTCTTAACATCTAACTGCTGCAACTCCAAATCAAACAAAGCCACTAATGCTAACACAATTCTAATTGAAACAATTTAACCACTGGCGAAAAAATCTCATGAAAGTCAATACCAGCTTTCTGAGAAAACCCTTTTGCAACTAGTCGTGCTTTGTACCTGTCTTCCATATCATTCACACATCGTTTCAGCTTGAAGACCCATTTACACCCCACAGTTTTCCTGCCTTTCGGAAGCTCCACCAGATCCCATGTGTCGTTCTTATTTAAGGCCATCATTTCGTCCTTCATGGGTGCTTTCCACTTGTCACTCTTCGAACCTTCTATTGCTTCCTGATAGCACAGAGGTTCATTGTCATTAGCTGTAAATG
>APFE031226212.1:110298-144411 GCA_000404065.3 Pinus taeda | reverse complement strand
GTATGTGGATGATATGTTGTTGGTTGGAAATGACAAAGAAATTATCAGGATTTGAAGACCCAATTGTCCTCCAAATTCGACATGAAAGATCTCGGTGCTGCAAACTATATTTTGGGCATGGAAATTAAAAGAGATCGGGGAAAGAGGAAGCTCTGGTTAAACCAGAGGAAGTATGTCAAGACAATATTGCAGAGGTTTAATATGCAGGATAGTAAACCGGTGAAGGTTCTTATTCCTGTAGTGTGAGTTATCTGCCTGAACAGTTCCCAAGACAAAGAAAGAGGAAGAGGACATGTCCCCGTGTTCCCATATGCAAAGTGCAGTCGGTAGCTTTGATGTATTGCCATGGTCTGTACTAGACCAGACATTGCACATGCAGTGGGAGTATTGAGCAGGTTTATGTCAAAACCAGGGAAGGAGCACTGGACAGCAGTGAAACGGGTTTTCAGGTATTTGCGTGGCACTAGTGATTATGGTTTGTGCTACCAAGGAAGACCAGGATTGGACAGAGTGTTGGATATCCGTGGTTTTGTTGATGCAGACTGGGCTGGAGATCTGGATCAGAGAAGATCTACAAGTGGGTATGTGTTTAACCTATTTGGAGGTGCAGTCAGTTGGATGAGTAAGAAACAATCTGTAGTGGCACTATCAACTACAGAGGCAGAATACATGGCAGCCACTCATGCAAGCAAGGAAGCAGTTTGGTTGCAGAGATTGTGTTCAAGTATGGGGTTAGTACAGGGAGCTATAAGGATAGACTCTAACAGCCAAAGTGCAATTTTCTTGGCAAAGAACCCTGCTTATCATTCAAAGACAAAAGCACATTGATGTTCAGTATCACTTTGTGAGGGATATGATAGAAGACAAAAAGGTGTTGTTGGTAAAGGTGGACACTTTGAAGAATACTGCAGATGCACTGACAAAATCTGTTAGCTCTGAGAAGTTCTCTTGGTGTAGAGAAACAATGGGTGTTTCAGGGCTGAAAAATGACTAAGCTCTCCTGTGGCCCCCTGTGGAAAGAAAACAACAAGTGGGAGATTGTTGGGTTGTGTTATATTCTTTCCACATAGTTAACAGGGGGTTTGAGGGTACCCGTAACCCCACTTTATGGGGTCCGAGGCAGCGCCCCGGAAAATTTTGGTTTTGGACCCTATGTTAGGTTGGGCGGACCCACCTATGGTTTTGTGCATGATTTCGCACATGTTTTTTGGACGCGATGGTTTTCGGTCCATGGTATTGGATCGATGGTTTTTTGGTCCATGGTATTGGACGTGATGGTTTTTCGGTCCATGGTATTGGATGCTTCGGCATGTATAAATATGATTGTAACATTGAAAGGAACATAATGAAAAATCAAGCTGGTAGTCCCGGTTTTGAGATCCAGTGGAAAATATCTGTGCATATGTGTTTTTTATGTGTTATGCTCTCGCATTGTTTATTTTTTTGTGATTTAGAATTCGTATGCAGGTAATTTCTGTACGGGGTTAAAACCTACACTATTTCTAAAGTTTGCAAGATGGTTAATTACAACTTATATCAAGAAACTCATTCAAAGAAATCGACAAAATGTTAACAATAGAGAGGGGCATGCATTAGAAGAGACAAACATCCCTATAACCTGGTTGATATAGAGGTACTAGGTTGCATGAGGACATGCAACATATTAAGTTTGGGGGAGATTTTGGGTTGCATAAATGTCATCTTTTTAAATCCTTTTTTCCCCACTTTTAGTCCCTTTTGCTTACCTATGACCATGTATTAGTATGTTTTAATGCTTATATGTGGGATTTAGACCCAAAGTGTTTTCCATAACATATTTTTGGTATTTATTATAAATTATGGTTAAATATTAGAGAAATAACATATTTTTCTTTTATTTTTCAAAATTGTTAGAATGTTAGATTATTGCATAACTAGTTGCCACTTGTTATTACTCCTATAACAAAAAAATGTATAAAGTGGATACTTGAAATCATCAAGTCAACACACTCTTATCCTCAAAATATATAAACCACCCATATCAAACTTTTTGAGAAATCAACATTTTATCATTTATTGCAAAACTAAAACCTTGAGCTTCCAATGCAACATTGGAACCTTGATCTTCTGCTACGACATCAAATATATGTTACAATGATGCTACCTTATACACCTTGCTACAAACTTTGTGATGGTGTTACAATGATGCTACATCGTCGTTTTTATAGTGTTGTTCATTGTTACTGTTACAACACTACTACTCTCGTAGCACTACTACTCTCGTCATGTTGTTACAGTGTTGTTACAAAATTGATGCTAAAAGTTTCACTATTACACCATTTCATTACATAGTTATTGTTACACTAATGTTGCTACACTATTTCTATTTACACAATTAATATAATTATGCCATTTTTATTTAGATCAATTCACAACCACCAATATATGCCATGGATTTGGAATATCATTGAACATCTTGGATTGAAAATAATTTTGGAATTTTTAGACAAAATTACTTTGAGTTGTTAACAAGAATTTTGAAATATTTAAACATTTCTAGTTTGAGTTGTTAATAACGATCTTAGAATTATGCATGAACCATTAATTATTTTCTAATTGCTAGAAAACCACATGAGAAATATGTGGATACACATTTATTATTTTCTAATGTTAGAAAACTACATGAAAAACTTGTGGATATCATTTATTATTTGTTATTTTATTTAATAAGCATGATATATTGAAACAAATACTAAATATTAAAAATAAGAGTCATTAAATAGAGGTTGGGTGAAGTTACGATGTTAACCTTCATCTTATTCAATGGATCAACATCGATTTTCATTTCATCTTCCTAGATATGAACACCATTCATATGTGCATAATTTGTCTAAAGACATACATTTTCTATAACATTATGTTTTTAGGAAGTTATCATACAAATCCTAACACAAGATTTCCATTTTTCACTCTACAACAAATTTTATAGCATCCCTTGTTTTCATGCAAAAAACACATAATTTCAATTTTGACTATGCATTTTCTCCTTAAGACATACAAATCTCATCTCAAGAAATGCATCATTCAATAACATACATATTTATCATCTCATCCCTGACAACTATTCATGAGTTATAAGAGGTGGACCTTTATGTTTATATGTTTTAAACCTTCTCTAAATTTGTAACACAATGGTACATGTTTTATACTAGATTGTAAGATAGTTTATATGTGTTTTCTATAGTATTGATGCATATAAATCATCCTTTTTGGAATTTAAATGCACTCCTCATGGTTTTAAACCTTAATATATGCATAGTGTTTTAAACCACAATCAAGCTTATTGTTGGCAAAAAATGGATGAATTTTCCCATAAGGTTACCAATTATCTCTAGCACCTCCTTATTGTGTAGATGAACCAACAAATTTGGAAGTCTAACCCCAATTGGGGTTGTGTAAATTGATATTGTTTGTCATGTTATTGAAGAAAATAATGAAAAAGCCATTCAAGCATAAGTTTACTACAAGATTTTTTGTCAATTTCCAAAGTCACAATGATGAAACGACCTTATTTTACTAAACCATGCCTTCAAACAAAATATTAGAAATACCTCAAACTCAACTAGTCACTTGGTCTCATAATTATAATTTGTCTCTTTATTCTAAAGAGTGGATGAAACAACAAGAATATAAAAAATCATGGTAGCTAAACAATAAATCTTGCACATAAAAAAACCTTAGAGACATATTGAAGATGATCTGAGGTTGATCCCTCCTTAGACATGAGCATGGGGTATTTTTATCCTTTGATGGGTCTACTCCTTTGTGCACTCTTCTTACTGACATGTGGGGTCTATCCAATGAGTATGTCATTGGGTTTCTCCTTTGCACATTCTCCTCACAGACAGATGGGATCGATCCAATGCAAATCTAAGTAGATTTCTCCTTTGTGCATTGTCCTTAGTGCTAGGTGGTGTTGATCAATCTAGAGGTAATTAGGTTTGTGAGTGGGTTTATTTGGTTGAGGGATTTCACGGCAAAGTGTTTTCTATGCTTAATTTTTTTTAATAAATATATATATTTTTTTTAATTTAATTAATTTTTTTGTTTATTTTTTATTTGTTTGTAATATATTTGTATTTGTATATATTATGTGTTGTATAGTTATACATAACCTCCTAAACCCATAAACTTCCCTAACCCCCTAAACCCTAAACCACATGCTCAATATTGATTAGGAGGTTATAGGTTAGTGGCGTAAGAGGGAAATCAAGGTGAATGACTTCTAACCAACCAACAATACATACAAAATGGTATACAATTTAATAACACATAACTACCCATATATGACAATAATTTAAAGAGAATAAATGATAGAAAATATTTAATCACATTGCTCTTACATTTCAGTAATTTAATATCATTGGTATTCTTCTTTGTTAAAATCCACATTTGTATCACCCATCTCAGAATGGATGTTGAAGGATTAACCATAGCAACATCATCATCAACGCCATTTTCAATAATTTCATCTTTGATATCACCATCGAGATCATTTCCATCTACATCTAGCTCAACGTATTTTACTTCTTTGTCCAACACATATTATTGCTCTAGTCTTGCATCATCTTCTTCTTCAATAACATTTTATTTCACTGCATTACTTTACAGGCCTTCCTCTTGGATCATATATAACTATATATGGCCAACTCATTTGACTTGAAACCTCTAAGTAAAAGACATGCTTACATTGGCTTGGAAGACATAAGGCTTTGTACCCTACTCAATTGTTTATTTATTTGCCATGGAAAATCCATTAACATGCTCAATAACAATTCTTTCAAGATCACATTCATTCATTTGTAATGATTACCATTTGACCTTGAACATGACCAATTTGAATAATTTAAGGTCATACTCAAGTACATCTTCCAAATACCAATTTATTTTTACATACCTCCAGATGCATGTCAATTCTAGAGGAAACAATGATGGCCTGAAAGACTGCAACCATCCCACAATAAGAGGTTTTCTTCTTATCATCCAATTTTTTGATGCAAAATTTATGGCCATTGCACCACATAGCCTTGTGGTGTTTCAGTTGTAATATACCCACCATGTAAAAAATACATTTTCAATTAATAAAATATTTAGAAGCAATAAATGTTTTAGGAAAAAATAGACCACACATAATAATATAATAGAAAATAGCTAAAAATTGTGGGTACATATGTTTGCGTGTTTATATTTGAAACCATATGCTAAATCGATTTCTGTAACAACCCAGGTTAAGATTCGTGTAGAAAAATACAATACCAAGGTCATGGGATGCATTTTCTAAGATGAGTGTTGGGAAAAACATCATAGAAGGTGTTCATTTGGTTTATTATGGCTAGGGGTAAATCGACGAAGGAAATGGACAAGGCAAAGAGGCATTAATTGGCATTTTATTTATGAAAATAATGGAAAATGGGAGAAAAGGAAGCTGAAAGGTCACAGGTTCCATGCGAGGAGGAAATTGAAGGAAACTAATAAAAATTAAAGAAAATAGAGGACTCTATGATAAAAAGGCTTCCGAGGATCAACTCATGGGATTTTGTCAATTGGGTCTTTTGTTAGTTTTAGCTTGGAGCTCTTCCTTCTATTCTCTCTTTCTCATCCTCTTGGATACTTAGAGTTTTCTTGGAGCACTATTGGAGGAGTGTGGCATATTTTGGATTTGGAGCAAGAAGGCAAAGGAAGAGAAGGAAAGTGCAAGAGGACATCAAGATGAACAACTACAACTAGATTTCTTTGCAGGTATTGAGTTGCATGTATGGTTTCCTTGCTAGTTTTGGCATGCATGGTCCATGCATGTGGTTATTTGGTTATGATCTGTCATTGGCATGGAGTATTTCCTGGATTGATAGTTTTTTTTCCTAGCCTTTCCATTTCCTGGATAACCATGGTGTTGTGGGGTTCTTCCTCTTGTTTTCTGGTTGGTTCTCACATTTGTTATGGCTGTGGGTTGAGTTATTAGTTCCTGAAGCCTTGGTTGGACAAGCGCTTTGGAATCCCTGTAACAACTTGGGTTGAGTTACTAGTCCTGGAAGCCTTCGTTGGAAAAATGATCTAGAGCCCTTGGTGGGTTGATTAACTAGTCTTGGAATCCCTAATTGAAAAAATGATTTGGAGCCCGACAACAACTATGGGTTGAGTTACTAGTCCTAGAATCCTTGGTTGGAACAAATACTCTAGAGCCCTCCAAAAATTTAGTAGAGACCGATCTGGTGATGGTTTCTGATGTCCGACCATGAGGTGGAATCACTGGTTGAGGGTTGAGGTGGTTTGGCCTCTAGAAGCCCTATTTTGGTTTTTCTTGGTTTATTCCATGAGATCCCACATTTATGCTTGGAATATGGCACGAGGGTGATTGGATGAAAGAACGATTTGGCTCAACCTAGTCTATGGTCGGGTGGTACATGGAAATCCTTGACTTGGTTGGAATTTTCATATGTTAATAAGAGGTATTTTATATTGTGATCTATGAGCATATGTATTGATTATGGTTATTATCTCGTTATATGATGCATATTATTTATGGCTCTTGACACGTTTGATGAATATGCAATTGGTTATCAAATGGATGACTTAATAGATGTTGTTGTAGATAATATGAGAGGGCATTAGACCTTCTTGATGATTCTCAAATAAGTATGAGACCCCTATGTTCATAGGTGTATTTGTGACCTATAGATTTCATGTTCATGACATGTTTGAAGGAATGACTGTCATGCCCAGGCCTTGTTAGGTTAATTTATTGTCTAAGATTTGTATGGAAGGATTTTTCCTTGTGTCATTCATGGTTCTGGAAAGTTTCATTAAGTTTTGGGTAGAGGTATGGATCCTAGCTTGAAAAGTGGCTTAAATCCCACAGTCACTGGCACAAAATGCAATGAAAAAGACTGGAGTCACTCCCTTATAGGCATCATGTGTGCGAATGGAGGGTTTCAATCAAAATTAGGTAGTGTTTTTTTAGCATCTGGAAGATTAGTGCACTAAAAAAAGAGGTTTAGCTCAGGGTCTAAGCACCTGGAAGGGTGGTTTAACCCTTGGGGGTCCTGTAGCACCTGATGGGGAAGTTATTAAGGTGTTTGGTTTCGATTCCACTTCCTTAAGGTGATATAGGAGGTTGAATCATATCATAGTAACTCTTTGCCACATGTTTACCCTGGTAGGCCAGTAACTTGGGTAAATGTGGGAGGAGGGCATTATAGAGTGGTATCAGAGCATGGTTCAACCCTTGGACTAGATGTGCAGAATGTGGTTGTCATGCATACATGTATGTTGTATATGTGTTTGTTATATATGCATGGTGATGGGTATTCGGATGTATTTATCATGAATGCATGTCGATTGTATATGCTTTTTTTATGCATGTTAGTGTTTATATGTTGTTATGCCTGCATTGTCATGGTTATAGTTATGCATGTATAGTAGGTTAGAAATGCATTGTGAGGTCATTGTATGTATTTTGTGTCATCATGATTCTGTTGGTTGTTATGATGATAATGTGTTCGTTGAGATAGAGCAGGAGATGTATATCTTCAAAGTGATGTTGCAACACTGGACCTTGAGGTAAGAGAAAATTGTCATACATGTTTGTATGGTGGGTATGCAGGTATGTTGGTTAATGGTTATTATAAGAATTAGGGTTATGTACATTGCTATCAATCTATGGTTCTTGCAATTACATGTATGATAGATGTTAGTTAATCAGTGTGATCGTATGTACATGTTTCAGTTAGTTATGAATGATAGTAACTTGTTATATGCGTTGTGGTCATATGCATGATGGCTATCATCATTATACTTAGGATCTTGATGTTATATGTATCATGCTAATATGGAATGGTCTATGCAGATGATTTTCATTATGATAATTAGGTATGAGTTGATATAATTGTGATATTGTGTCGCACTAATATGGACTGACTTGTGTAGATGTGATAGCCTCCCCTGAGATACATTGAGTTTGTTTGAATGTTTGATTGATTGCATGATATGAGTATGTGTCTGTAATATTGCATGAAGGAATGATATTTTTTAAGATGGTTGCACTAAAGCATTATGTGTTGAGACAACTTATATGTACTTGAGTAGAAGTGCGTGCTAGTTCTAGTATTATGATTAATGGCCGTGAGTTGAATTTTGATTTTAGCATGGTTGTTATTCTTGGTAAAAGATAATTAATAGGTATGATGTCTTGATCTTTGGAACACGTGACTGACATTTGTGAACAAATGTAGGGTAACATGTTTGGTAATATCCTGACAAGGTAATAGTTTATTTGTTTATATGACTAACCATTGGATGATGTAATAGTACACAATAAGACTCAATTACAGCAAGGAAAGCTAATAGAAAGCATTTGGGTGAGAATTCCTTTTGCTATGTTTGGAAACCACAATTCCAAATGAATGAGTGTTTTGCATGAATACAATTATGGATGGATTCATCAAGGAATTTGAGTTCCTTGAGAAGTGTACGTGTTCAGTTATAGATCAACATGTTGAGTACATCAAGGTAAGGTAATTGGTATACTCTTATGTTTATTTATACACTGTCAATTATGTGTTTATGGAATATGATGCAGGGAATTGCATGGCAAAGGAGGCTGCCATGAAATCTTGAACAAGGCTTGGGTTGGGCTTTCCCTTCGAAGCATTTGGAACCCACGAGATTGATTCATGATGTCTTTTTCTAGTTTTGTGCTTTCGGTCTTCTATGATTTTTTTTTTGCTTGAGTTGCAGTTTTGTTTATGTCTAGTGTATGGCCATACCACTTTGTTTGTGGTGTTGTATTGTTATTGTTTTTTGATGGTTTTATTTTTGTTTGTTTCTTGTTATTTCCTTTTATATTTAAGGGTCTTGGGAATTGGATGGGAAGGAGGAAGTTAATGGAGCTTCAGGAGAGATGAATGAAACTTGACTAGTAATGTAAGACCCAGATGAAGCTCGGTGCATTTATAAGGGTAGCTGAAGTCAAGAGTATGACAACTAGTTGGATGGGTTGGGTCCATTGAGATGAATGGATGGTGGTAAGACAATCATGAGAAAGGTAACCGAGAAAGGTAAATTAAATGGATTTGAGGCGTCAGATGCCTTGGCTAAGTGGGAATTGTTGTTCTCAATGTTGTTCATGTTGTGCATGGATAAAGGGAGTTCTATTAACCTTGAACTTATGATATTTGGTAATTATGTTGTGATCATGATTATGCTAATCTCTATATGTATACATGTATGTATGTATGCCATTGTCTGACAGGGTTGTCAGAGATCATGATTGTTTTATGCTGATGTTTATATGTATGTATGCATGTATGTATGTCATTGTCTAATAGGGTCATCAAGAATCATGCTTGTGGAGGAATGAGTGCTTATGTAGGTGAATGACATGAAGAGGTTCCTAGTCTTATGAAGAATCAAGTGGGAAGAGTAGCCCTAACAAATCTATGAGGTCAGTATCATGTGGATATGAATTGATGTTATGTAATTACACCATGTATATGTTATGGAAGGTAATGTTGAGGGATACATTAGCGGAATGAAATTAATGTGATATGTGGCATGCTAGGGAAAGCATGGATTTGGAAAGATACTAGAAGTAAGGTTTCCTAGTAGAAACAATGTGGTCTCCAAATTTGGAGTACTACTATTGTGTATATGTTGTACATATTGTACATGTTGTACCTGTGATGTTCTATACATGCGGTGTTGTGTATATATGGTGTTGTGTTCATGTAGTTTATGCAGTGTTGTGTACAAATGGTGTTTTGCGCGTGTTGGATATGTGGTGTTGTGTACATACGGTGCTTTGTCCATGTCACATATGCGGTGTTGTGTACATATTGTGTTGCATGCATGTTGTATATGTGGTGCTATGTACATGTGGTGTTGTGTGCACTATTGTACATGTGGTGTATTGTGCATGTAGTTCCATGTACATGTTATACATGGGGTGTTATGTGAAGATGGTGTAATGTACATGTCGTGCAGGTGGTGTTATGTACATATTGTGCAGATGGTGCTATGTACATTCAGTGTTGTGTACACATTGTGCAGGTGACATTATGTACATGTGGTATTGTGTACACTTCATATACGCTGTATTGTGCACGTGTGGTACTGTGTTGTTGTGTTACAGGGATTGTGTAGTCGTTGTATTGTGACATGTGAATTTGTTGTGTTGTACTCTACGTATGCATATGTATTGTGTTGTACACTAGGTGTAGGTGTATTTATTTTGTTGTGTTATACACGGGTGTAAGTGTATGTGTTGGCTTGTTAGGGCCTGACCTAGGTTCAAAGATGAATTAGCCAAACAAATCTCGATACTACTGGCCCTTTCGGCAATAGTCCGCGGAGCGTGGACTGAGGTCTCACCCGAATTAGTATGGGAGGGTGCTAGAAGTAGGTTTCTGCATCCTGCAGATGTTTGATGTTTTCAAGTAGTCCGCAGTTGGACTTTGCATGCACATCGTTACGCGCATTTACCTGTCTCTTGCAGCGTGAGGTGTTGCCTTCGTGCAACCCTACTCGTGGGCCGAACAATGTTATTACCCAAATCTTTACTAGTAACCCGATATAGTTGATTACCTTAGCTTATTTGTATGATTCCAGTTATACTTAACAGTATTCACAATTCATATAAGTGCGCACAGTAAATAAATAGTACAATAGCAATTGATATAAAAAATGTAATAATTCAAGCACGGATACACAGAATTCAGATAAAAATTCTCTTTATTATTCTCTTCCTTCGGTTACGGACTATATCTTGCCTCACGCACTCAGCTGTAGGGGTCCGCGCACTCAGCTGTAGGGGTCCGCGCACTCAGCTGTAGACAACTAGGCCTCTGCACACTCAGCTGCAGAGCCTTTTTGTACTATACGACCCAAGATAAACTTAGACACTTGCTCTATACTTCTATCTCTTGCTTCGCTCTTACTTCCTTGTCTACTTACTTTTACACTTAGAGCTTTGATCTATTTATACAATCCCATGGTCCATGTGTTAGTGTCGATATCTTCATCCCTCTGTCAAAGATCAAATCCTCTTGTTGCATTGCATACTAAGTGTCCCGCTTAGTCAGCTACATTCCATTAGGAGCATGGATCATCTGACGGTAGTGGCTTCTCCTACATTCCCTCATGTCCTTTACCTGCTGGCCCATGTTTATTAATCAAAATCATATACAATCACCTTTTTGTTTTTAAAGTTTGCAAAGGTCTTTTCTAGGGTTTCATTGTCATTAGGTATAGGGTTTCATTAGGGTTTCATCAAAAAGGGTTTCAAAATGTCCAATAATAGTCAGCAGGAACATGAGGAGGTTCTAGTATCAATAAATTTCATAATCAAGTGCTCAGAGATGTATTTTTTCCTCAAAACTCCGTTTTGAGGAAAAATAGAGTATTTCAGGTTTTATTGTATAAATTCATGTAATTTCATTTCCTTCATATGTAAATCACTTCACCTGCAACCCTGGTCACTTTCTCTAGTCTCAGTAGCTTCAATCCCCTGCAAAGAAAGCAAAACTCAAGTCATTCAGTTCATCAGAAGGCTCAAATAAAGTCAAAAGTTAAAAAAAAACAAAGTGCAAAAATAAAGTCATATTGTAAACATTATGCAAGTGGGTTTTTAAGAAACAAAAATTTAAAGTCCTTGTATATAAATCATTTCCTCAAATCAAAAGCCCATTTTTGTTCAAAGAGTAAAGGTGAGTAAAGTCAAAGCTGTGTTTGAGTAAAAGAAGAGAAATTGGTAAGAAACTACCCGAATTCGGAGGCGCGACGCACTAGGTGAGTGGCGCGACACACATAGTAGGCGCAGCGCATAGGGTTGCAATTTCCAGTGCAAAGTTGAATGGACGCGACACACATAAAGGGCACGACGCATTGGGATTGAGGTGCGGCGCATAGAGCTGCCAAGCCCAGTTTCTTCAAAAATTTCCTCAAAACACCAAAATTGCCCAAAA
Source organism: Pinus taeda (assembly GCA_000404065.3). NCBI lineage: Eukaryota > Viridiplantae > Streptophyta > Pinopsida > Pinales > Pinaceae > Pinus > Pinus taeda. Next base: position 132,415 of record APFE031226212.1, on the reverse strand, counting down.
CCTCCAGTGAACAAGTAAGTTAAGTTCTCCTCTTAGCTAGTGAAAGAATTTGTTATAAAGTTTATGGTGGATTGTGTAAACAAAAATCAAACCCTACCTCTCTCTCAAAAGAAAATAATGCTTAGGGTTTTCATTGATTATTTTGGCTGCCAAGTCCATTTTCCCATTCCCTCACCTTTCCACTCCCTCACTCATTTTCCCAGTTTATTCCCCTATTCTCTAACTCCCATATCCCCAAAAAATCATCTATCCCTTTCCCAAAATCCCATTTTCCCAAAACCTAAATATAAATCCCTAAACCCTAAGTGTTGTCCCTAAAACTCCCATATCACTCCCTAATCCCCTGTTTCCCTAACTAAAGCCTCTCCTAACAGTCCCAAAATCCCTCATTTCTCCCTCCCTCTATAGTCCCTCATATCACTTTTTCCTTGGTGGCAGAAAATCAAGAAACACCATAATTTTCCTATTCTTCATCAAGTGAACTCACTTACTAGCAGAAATGGAGTATGATCCTTCATATGAACATGAAGAAGAGACACATAGTGACTCTCCCACAGAGGTACCAGCACCCAGGAGGCCTCATAGAGGTGGCAAACATATTCAAGAAGAACAAACCACTCTTGCTGAGTTACAGGCCTGCCCTCTCGCCATCACTTGTTTCCAACACCAGTCCTGCTATGAGTTCTGTGAGCTAGTTGCTAGAGTACAGTTTCATCATGAGCTGGCTCATTTGTTTGTGCTTCATTTACATGATGGTCAAGCCACTCTAGCTGGTGTAACATTCACTTTAACACCAAAATCTATTTCACTAGCAACTGGTATTCCTAACATTGGAGAGCAAGGGAACAAGAGGCAACAAATTGTTAGGCAACATTATGAACCATACATCAAGCTCGGTTATTTGAGACAACTCAGGAGAGTTTTTCCTTTTCGGTTCCTGAAATATTCTTATGCTCCTTTGATGAAACTCATAATGAAGTATTTCAGCTGTGAGGGTTGGTTTTCCCGCTTATATGCCTACCATATCAGGTTGCTGATGCATTTTACCAGGGTGAGGATGATGAATCTCCCCTACTTCATGTGCCAAAATATCGAGAAGATGACCGCTCTAGTACAACACAAGACTCCCGAGCAGCAGTTCAATAGTATATATCATTTTTCTCTCATTAAAATTGTGGTCATCCATCAACTTGGTTTGCAGGGCATCACTTGGGAGGACTTCATTTCTTGTGAGTTTTTCATAGCTCCTCAGGGACCTCTAGAGGCTTTGCATGAGACAGGTGAACCTTCATATCAACATGAGGGTCATGAGACACAGACCGCTAGTATGCCAGTGTTGATCACCTATCAGAAGGGCACTAGACGGTTATTTGCAACAACAAAGCGAGTATTATCTCCACACAGGGTGGAAGGGGTCTCGCTACCTTCATCAGCACAACAAGTTCAGGACAAAGGCAAGAGGCCATTATAAGAGTAGGGACCATCAGGTGAGCGGGAGACTGATTTCATTCTCATTGAGGGTGATGATATTGATATGGGCCCGCAAAGCACAAATCTCAAAGAAGTCATCCAAGAGCAGCAGGCGGACATCAATGCCTTGTCCCTCAACTTGGAAAGGGCTAAGTGGATAATAAAGTACCTGGAGCAAAGAAATAAGCAGCTTGAGGATTAGCAGGCGATTATGGAGTTGCAAAACATTCGGGAAAACCGCCAAGCTGCCAAAAGGAGGAAGGTGAAATTCACATCGCTTGAGCAAGAGATCAATGCCGATCATGAATCAGGTTTGAAAGAGTTAATATCCACTTAGAGAGGTTGTTGGAGAAGGCCAACAAGGAGAAGACATTGTTGAGACATATGGCTTACCATTACATGGCAAGGAAGAAAGTCTACAAGGCGAGAATCAGGAGCTTAAAGGCAAAATTGAATAACGCATCAAGGAGGCGAAAGGAGCATGATAGACTTTAGATATTGGCTGAGGCTTCCTTGGCCCAACACAATGTTTGATGGAGAAGACTCAACCCAAATTTCAAAAAATTTGGGGCACTTTTTGCATTTTTGGAATTTTTGGCACAAAAAATAGAGTTTTCTGCCATATGTGCCACGCCACCTGGCGCTCGCTTTTGATAGGAGACTCTAAATGACAAAAAATCAGCATTTTTGGATTTGTCATGGAAAAATATGCTTTCCTACCAATGGCCAAAAAATTTTGACAGGATTTGATCCCTCAAAAAGGCCAAAAACACCCAAAAAATGACCTTACTGGCCCTATTCTGACATACAGGAAGCAGTGTTGGGAGAACTACATTTTGGAGGGGCAAATGGAGGCCAATTCAAAAATTCCACTTGGGTTGGAATGTAGACAGGTAGAAATTTCCAAAACGTACACTTGGAGTGAATTTGGACACTAGGAAGGCCTCCAAAATTGGCTTCAAACAGGCGCTATGCATAGAGAATCATGCACGGCGCATAGAGGAAATTTGGCCCAGTTTGACCAGGAATGCTTTGTTTTTTGCCTAGCTTTTTCCAATTTGACTTTTTCTCCTTCTTAATGTCAAAATTATGATGTAATTGAATGTAAATGGATGGATCATGATGTAGATATGTCAAATTTTCACTTATAGAGGTAGATTCATCTATTAAAAAGTTGTTTGAAACTGAATTAATCAGTTCCCTTGTTTCTAGAGGCATGTTGTTCCATTGCCTAATTTCTAGTTCTCAGTTTAGAATTAGTTGGAACAACTCCTAAACATGTGAACTCGACCCCTAGAGGCTAGGATGAGTTATGGCTTGTCTATATCTTGTTATCTTTTAGTCATTAGCATGGTTGGACTCTTGAGAAAGCTTGGAGCTCTATTGTATACTCATATCAATAGTTTTGGCTAAGGAATTGAGACCAGGGTTTGCAGCACTCTTTGGGATTCATGTGGCATTTTATTTTGGTACAGTGATTTCTTCTGTAATTGTGAATTTACTTATGTGTTATGTATGTCATTATCTATCTTACTTCTTCTTAACTAAATCAAACAAGGGAAAGGGTAGAATCCATTGAAATTGCAGTGCTCTACCTAGGGTTTGCTTTAGCTTTTGATGTTTTTAGCTGTTTGAAGAGGATCCTTGAGTTTTCTTGCCCTCTTCAACTCCTCACCTGTCTAATCTCTTCATCTCATTCAATTTGAAGTTCCAAAATCCGTTGTCTACCTTTCCCCATCGAGATCTCTGCAAAACTACGCCTTATTCCCCGCACCCAAAATTTTCCTTTCCATTGGAACCAACAAAAACATCATTTTATTCAATCACAATCATTTCCACACATACCTAGCCTAAAATCAGTTAGCATATCAATCATCTCAAGCCCTTATTGATTATATTTTGCTGAGATTGACTAGGAGATAACCCTCTCCCGACCTGGCAGGGCTAGCTACCAGGTTAAGCGTGGTTTGATGTTGTCCAAGATCCTACCTTTCTCAGCCTGAGGTAGATTTAGGTTCTAACATAGTGGCAACCATACTGGGGAAGAAAATTTTATTTGTTTGTTAGTGTTCTTTGTTTTATAAACTATAGATGGAGCCTGAAGTTAGCCAGGTAGCCTTCGAAATGCTCTTGCTTTGCATTAGCGAAAGTAGATAAAAGCTGCTTCAGTCAAACCTCGGTCTAGTCTTATAAGTTGAACATCTGACTTGCAAATTTCCCCAATGACATGTATCAAGTTTAGATCTGATTGTTGATGGTGAAGAACGATCAGACACAACAAGGCTGAAATCATTCACCTGGCGATTCCAAATCATTTGTGAGATCAGATCCAAAGACTCCACTGGAGGATGAACCTGACCAGCAAAAACATGAAAGGACAATATGGACAGATCAGGTATTCAAGTTGGAATTTCATCCAAGACATTTTGTTCTTTGTTATAAATTATTTCTTCTCTTTTCCCGAGAATGTCAAGAAGGCTTTGCAAAGTATACTATGTTTGAGAAGAGATCCTCGGCTTGCATTTGATTCCTTCCCTTTGAAGATTGTAAATACCAAAGATTTGCATGCCTTTGAGCTTGATCAAGACCCTTCTTCTGAATCTTGTGATGACCGTCTTCAAATTGATGAGCCCCAAGAGACCAAGACTGATTCTATACCTTTTGTACATACCCCTATACATTGTAAAATTCCAGATCGATACAAGCCTCTGATTTTACCTTCTATGTCCCATGCTTTCCCTAAAAATCATGATCTATATCTACCAAGATTTGATGGTGAACGCGACAATATCACTGCTGAGAGACATGTATTGAATTTTGAGTCCTTTCTTGACCTTTTTGAAGTTGATGAAAAAGATGTTAGTATTAGGCTCTTTGCTCTTTCTTTGCAAGGAAAAGTCAAGAGTTGGTTCAAAACCCTGCCTGATGCGAGCATCTCAGATTTATAGCAGTTCGTCAAAGTTTTCCTCAATAGGTGGATGATCAGACAAAACCCTTTCTTGATTATAGAAGAGTATAACCAGCTGAAAAGACAACCAGAGGAGACAGTACAACAATTTTCTGCCAAATTTAACCAAGTTTATTATTTGATGCCTGTTGATATAAGACCTCCTCTTGGATCCGCTCTCTTGCACTACCCGGCTGCCTTTGATCCGGAAATGGAGTTTCAGCTGAGGGAAAGGAACCTTGCAACACTTGAAGAGATGCAGAACAATGCAGTAGATGTAGAGGCTCATTTGCTGATCCGAAGGGCAAAGTTGAAGGAAGAAGAGATGAAAAACATAGATCCAGAGGAATCAACATCTCTATAAGTAAAGCTCGACATTTTTGCAAGTGCAGTGGAAGAGATGATGCAAACGATCAGCACAAGGAATGAGTATAATGTTCAAGCCCATGGCTCGCTGATTGAAGAAGAACAAGTTGCTGATCCAAAACATTTCTTTCTTATCCCAGTTGTCATAGATCTGATAATGATTGTTTTATAGATCATCTTGGAGAAGAGAGATCTGTTGATATGACATATATGCTTGATGATGTCTTTTATACTAATGATTTGCCTCAGTTTGATCAGTATGATGACGATTATGTTCTCCAAAACATAATCTACTCTTGCAGACAAATCAACAGCTAGTTTGTGGGAGGAAGAAGTTCACTTTCAGCAGCTTGAATACAATGATCAACCCATGCATATCAGCTATGACAGTGAGGAGGAAAGTGCATCGAATTTTGAAGTAAGTGAAGGATCTTTGCCTTTTAGTTTTGCTTCGTTTCAGTTCATCAGAGACAACATTCATGCACTCAGAAATAAATTTTTGAAAAGTCTTGATTTCGACCATCTTGAGGGCAATGAAAACCTTGTTCAAGACTTCTCATATCCAGATTTGTAGCCCCCGAATGCCATTGATTGTTAAGTTGTAGATGAAGACATGGAAGTTGGCACATATGATCAAATGATACAAGATGATTCCATACCATTTTGTTTTGAATCATTTCAATTTTTGAAGGGTAAATTGCATAGTATATCTTCAAATGGGCAGCCTATAGAAAGTCAGGCAATCTCCTCGGAACCAATAGAAAATGGGTTGCAGTAGTCTTTTCAAAATTTTCACGATCCAATAGTTGATGTGTTGGATAATTTTTGTAGTCAAAGTCCTTCTCCTATATGTGAGCTTGACAAAATTATTGATATAAACTTGATCTGGCAGCTGGTTTCTTTGTCATTTTCAGCAGGAGTCTCATCACAAGGCTCAAATCAAAGTTTGTATTCATGGTATGAAGAGAAGAGAAGTAATCCATTGGATGAGCTAAGTCCCAATGTGCATGAATTTAGAGATCCTTATGCAGTGTTTTTGGAGGTGGATAGAGAATCCTTAGTATTCAATGGATATTTTCACAAGTTTTCATGGGAGTTGCCTTTTAGTAGTTCTCTCTTGTTGTTCATAAGCAAGCACTTGTGGAGAATACAAATAGCAATCAGAATACTTACTTGGTTCCATTGGTTGTTTCATTTCACTTGATCAGGTGTTGCATGAAACTGTTAGAGTAGGTTTTGATGAATAAGCTCTACTTTGAGCATTATTTCTAGTTTGTCGGTTGTGTTTAAGTCTCGAGTCAGTTTTTAGTTGAGTGAGTCATTTTTTGTTTTAGTTAGTTCGATATCGAGTCAGTTTTCAGTCTTTATAATTGAGTTATGTTTTGAGTCAAGAGTTTGGTTTTGATTTGTCAAATTTAATGACTCCATAGCCCAACGAACGAGGGCACTGCCTGCTTTCCCATAGATCTGTAGTTCTTGGCACCTCCAAGGAGCTACCATCCCCATTGGAGCCAATGTTAGTGTCGGTATCTTCATCCCTCCATTAGAGATCAAATCCTCTTGTTGCATTGCATATTAAGTGTCTCGCCCAGTCAGCTGCATTCCATTAGGAGCATGGATCATCTGACGGTAGTGGATTCTCCTACACTTTCCCTCATGTCCTTTACCTGTTGGCCCATGTTTATTCATCAAAATCATATACAGTCACCTTTTTGTTTTTAAAGTTTGCAAAGGTATTTTCTAGGGTTTCATTGTCATTAGGTCTAGGGTTTCATTAGGATTTCATCAAAAAGGTTTCAAAAGGTCCAATAATAGTCAGCAGGCACATGAGGAGGTTCTAGTATCAATAAATTTCATAATCAAGTAATCAATGATGTATTTTTTCCTCAAAACTCTGTTTTGAGGAAAAACAGAGTATTTCAGGTTTTATTGTATAAATTCATGTAATTTCATTTCCTTCATATGTAAATCACTTCACCTGCAACCTTGGTCACTTTCTCTAGCCTCAGTAGCTTCAATCCCCTGCAAAGAAAACAAAACACAAGTCATTCAGTTCATCAGAAGGCTCAAATAAAGTCAAAAGTTCAAAAAAAAGAGAAACAGAGTGCAAAAATAAAGCCACATTGTAAACATTATGCAAGTGGGTTTTTATGAAACAAAAAATTAAAGTCCTTGTATATAAATCATTTCCCCAAATCAAAAGCTTATTTTTGTTCAAAGATCAAAGGTGAGTAAAGTGGAAGCCATGTTTGAGCAAAAGAAGAGAAATTGGTAAGAAACTGCCCGAATTCAGAGGCGCGGCGCACTGGGTGAGTGGCGTGGTGCACATAGCAGGCGCGATGCATAGGGTTGCGATTTCCAGTGCAAAGTTGAACGGGCGCGCACACATAAAGGGCACTGTGCGTTGGGCTTGAGGCGTGATGCATAGAGTTTCCAAGCCCAATTTCTTCAAAAACTTCCTCAAAACACCAAAATTGCCCAAAACCTCCTGTGAACAAGTAAGTTAAGTTCTCCTCTTGGCTAGTGAAAGAGTTCGTTATAAAGTTTATGGTGGATTGTGTAAACAAAAATCAAACCCTACCTCTCTCTCAAAATAAAACAGTGCTTAGGGTTTGCATTGATTATTTTGGCTGCCAAGTCCATTTTCCCATTCCCTCACCTTTCCACTCCCTCACTCATTTTCCTATTTTATTCCCCTATTCTATAACTCCCATATCCCCAAAAAATCATCTATCCCTTTCCACAAATCCCATTTTCCCAAAACCTAAATATAAATCCCTAAACCCTAAGTGTTGTCCCTAAAACTCCCATATCACTCCCTAATCCCCTATTTCCCTAACTAAACCCTCTCCTAACGGTCCCAAAATCCCTCATTTCTCCCTCCCTCTATAGTCCCTCATATCACTTTTTCCTTGGTGGCAAAAAATCAAGAAACACCATAATTTTCCTATTCTTCATCAAGTGAACTCACTTACTAGCAGAAATGGAGTCTGATCCTTCATATGATCATGAAGAAGAGACACACAATGACTCTCCCACAGAGGTACATGCAGGCCTCATAGAGGTGGCAAACATATTCGAGAAGAACCAACCACTCTTGCTGAGTTACAGGCCTGCCCTCTCGCCATCACTTGTTTCCAACACTAGTCCTGCTATGAGTTCTATGAGTTGGTTTCTAGAGTCTAGTTTCATCATGAGTTGGCTCATTTGTTTGTGCTTCATTTACATGATGGTCAAGCCACTCTAGCTGGTGTAACATTCACTTTAACACCAAAATCTATTTCACTAGCAACCGGTATTCCTAACATTGGAGAGCAATGGAACAAGAGGCATGAAATTGATAGGCAACATTATGAACCATACATCAAGCCCTGTTATTTGAGACAACTCAGGAGAGTTTTTCCTTTTCGGTACCTGAAATATTCTTATGCTCCTTTGATGAAACTGATAATGAAGTATTTCAGTTGTTAGGGTTGGTTTTCCCGCTTATATGCCTACCATATCAGGTTGTTCATGCATTTTACCAGGGTGAGGATGATGAATCTCCCCTACTTCATGTGCCAAAATATTGAGAAGATGACCGCTCTAGTACATCACAAGACTCCTTAGCAGTAGTTAAATAGTATATATCATTTTGCTCTCATTAAAATTGTGGTCATCCATCAGCTTGGTTTGTAGGGCATCACTTGGGAGGACTTCATGTCTTATGAGTTTTTCACAGCTCCTCAGGGACCTCCAGAGGATTTGCATGAGATAGGTGAACCTTCATATTAGCATGAGGGTCATGAGACACAGACCACTAGTATGCCAGTGTTGATCACCTATCAGAAGGGCAATAGACGATTATTTGCAGTAGCAAAGCGAGTATTATATCCACCCGAGGTGGAAGGGGTCTCGCTACCTTCATCAACACAATAGGTTCCGGACAAAGGAAAGAGGCCATTATAGGAGGAGGGACCATCAGGTGAGTGGGAGACTGATTTCATTCTCATTGAGGGTAATGATACTGATATGGGCCCGCAAAGTACAAATCTCAAAGAAGTCATTCAAGAGTAGCAGGCAGACATCAATGCCTTGTCCCTCAACTTGGAAAGGGTTAAGTGGATAATAAAGTACCTGGAGCAAAGAAATAAGAAACTTGAGGATTGGCAGGCGATTATGGAGTTGCAAAATATTCGGGAAAACCGCCAAGCTGCCAAAAGGAGGAAGGTGAAATTCACATCGCTTGAGCAAGAGATCAATGCCGATCGGGAATCATGGCTTGAAAGATTTAATATCCACTTAGAGATGTTTTTGGAGAATTCCAACAAGGAGAAGACATTGTTGAAACATATGGCTTATCATTACATGGCAAGGAACAAAGTCTGCAAGGCGAGAATCAGGAGCTTAAAGGCAAAATTGAAAAGGACATCAAGGAGGCGAAAAGAGAATGATAGAATTCAGATATTGGATGAGGATTCCTTGGCCCAACGCAGTGCTTGATGGAGAAGACTCAGCCCAAGTTTCAAAAAATTTGGGGCACTTTTTGCATTTTTGGAAATTTTGGCACAAAACACAAAGTTTTCTGCCCTATGTGTCGTGCCACATGGTGCTCGCTTTTGATAGGAGCCTATAAATGACAAAAACTTAGCATTTTTGGATTTGGTGTGGAAAAATATGCATGCCTACCAATGGCCAAAAAAATTTGACAAGATTTGAGCCCTTAAAAAAGCTAAAAACACTCAGAAAATGACCTTACTGCCCCTATTTTGACACACAGGAATCAGTGTTGGGAGAACTGCATTTTGGAGGGGCAAATGGAGGCCAAATTAAAACATTCCACTTGGGTTGGAAATCAAACAGGCAGACCTTTCAAACAAGCACACTTAGAGTGAATTTGGACACCGGGAAGGCCTCCAAAATTAGCTTCAAACAAGCGTTATGCATAGAGAATCAGGTGCAGCGCATAGAGGAAATTTGGCCCAGTTTGACTAGGAATGCTCTGTTTTTCGCTTAGCTTTTGCGAGTTTGACTTTTTCTCCTTCTTAATTTCAAACTTATGATGTAATTGAATGTAAATGGATGGACCATGACATAAATATGTCAAATTTTCACTTATAGAGGTAGATTCATCTATCAAAAAGTTTTTGAGAAATTGAATTCGGATAATCCACAGTGTTCTTCATTATTTTTGTCGACGTTTCGAGCCTATACCAAGACTCATCATCAGTCCTGATGATGAGTCTTGGTATAGGCTCGAAACGTCGAAAAAAATAATGAAGAACACTATGGATTATCCGAATTCAATTTCTCAAAAACCACTCCACAGAAACCTACAAACTAATATCAAAAAGTTGTTTGAAACTGAATGACTCAGTTCCCTTGTTTCTAGAGGCATGCTATTCCACTGCCTAATTTCTAGTTCTCAGTTTAGAATTAGTTGGAACAGTTCCTAAACATGTGCGCTCGACCCCTAGAGGCTAGGATGAGTTATGGTTTGTCTATATCTTGTGATCATTCAGTCATTAGCATGGTTGGACCCTTGAGAAAGCTTGGAGCTTTATTGTATACTCATATCAGCAGTTTTGGCTAAGGAATTGAGATCAGGGTTTGCAGCACTCTTTGGCATTCATGTGGAATTTTGTTTTGGTACAATGCTTTTTTCTATAATTGTGAATTTACTTATATGTTATGTATGCCATTATCTATCTTGCTTCTTCTTAACTAAATCAAACAAGAGAAAGGGTAGAATCCATTGAAATTACAGTGCTCTACCTAGGGTTTTCTTTAGCTTTTGATGTTTTCAGTTGTTTGAAGAGTATCCCTGAGTTTTCTTGCCCTCTTCAACTCCTCACCTGTCTAATCTCTTCATCTCATTTAATTTGAAGTGCCAAAATCCGTTGTCTACCTTGCCCCATTGAGATCTTTACAAAAATGAGCCTCAGTCCCCGCACCCAAAATTTGCCTTTACATTGGAACCAACAAAAACATCATTTTATTCAATAAAAATCATTTACACATAGACCTAGCCTAAATCAGTTAGCATATCAGTCATCTCAAGCCCTTATTGATTATATTTTGTTGATATTGACTAGGAGATAGCCCTCTCCCGACCTGGTAGGGCTAGCTACCAGGTTAAGCGTGGTTTGATGTTGTCCTAGATCCTACCTTTCTCAGCTTGAGGTAGATTTAGGCTCTAACACCACGAACCATGGGTAGGCCGACATTAGATTCAAAACGTAGTGCAGACAATCCTATGACTCTAAAATACATTTCACGCCCGCAATTTGCGGAGCTTTACAATAATATCACTCAAAACTTGGGCTTTGAGCCCCAAAACATGTTGTGGGGGGATTCCATGCCCAACAGGCCCCCAACACAAACATCGTGACTCACCCTTGAGTCACTTTGTTGGCGTGGTGATCTTGGCGCAGAGTCCCTCCAACTGTTCTTGCTCGCTGCTTATGTCGACAGTGCGCTGTGCCGCTACTTGTTGAATCTGTTGCATCCTCTGTTTTGAGATCTCCGTGTTTGAATTGTGTCCTTCCATCAGCATCTGCTACGTAAGTTTATAGTCACACCCCCTGTCCAGCTCCTTGGGTCGTGAAGACTATGCTTTTACTGGCTAGTCAAATAGCAGACCCACCTGCGTAGGGCTTCAAGCGGCTGCCATTTACTTTGCCTAGGAAAGGTCCTCCATTTAGTTTGACTAGCTAGATTGCACCTCTGTCTATGACCTCCTTAATCACATATGGTCCCAACAAATGCATTTTGAATTTTCCTAGAAAATTTTCAAACTTACTATCATACAACAACACTAAGTCATTTACCTTGAAGGTGCACAACTTGATATGGTGGTCGTGCCAGGCTTTTTCACGCTGCTTTTGTACCTACTAATGAAATCTAGCAAAAAACTGTTCTTCCTCCAATTCTTTTAATTGCACGAGCCTTTCCTCTAGAGCTTCGTGGTCTCTCATCCCTATAAGCGCTGCTATTCACAGACTAGGTATGATATATTCCAGTGGCATGATAGCTTCTACACCATGAAATAATTGGAAAGGTGTCTGTCCCGTCAGTTTCTTGCACGTTGTCCTGTAAGCCCATAACATGGTAGGTACGCGGAGTTCCCAATCGTTTCGCTGTGTGTTACACACTTTGGTCAGTGCAGTCTTGAGTATTTTATTGAAAGCTTCTACAGTCCCATTGGCTTGTGGGTGGTACAATGTACTTTTCTGATGATACACTTGGAATTCTTCCATGAGCACGTTGATAGTTTTGTTCAGGAAATGTGTTCCACGATCACTCATTAATATTTTCGGACAACCAAATCAGGTCAACATGTTTTCGAACAAAAAATTCACATCTGCAGCGGCCATGCAGTGATTGACTGGCTGCACTTCCACCCATCGTGTCAAATACTCCATTGCGGTGATGATGTAGTGCGCGCTCGTCTTTCCCTAAGGTTTGATCGGTCCCACAGAGTCGATAGCCCATTTTTTGAATGACTACAGTTTCATTCATGCATTTAATGGCATCTTGTCCCTCCACGATGATTTTCTAGTCCTTTGACATATATCGCAGGCGTTACAGTGCGCTTTCGAATCCTGGTGTAGGGTTGGCCACCAAAACCCTACGCGGAGAATATTTTGTGCAGTTGCTCATCCTGCATAGTGTCCTCCTCTAGCACCCCCATGTGCTTCCATGAGGATCTGACTTCGTTCAAATTCAGGTATGTATTTTTGCAATATCTCATCATTTCCCATTTTGTATAGGTGCCCTACGATGACAGAAAAATCCGTCGCGCGCACCACCAATTCATTCTTCTATTTGACGAAGTAATTCTTTGGAGCAATCCCTGTTGTCAGAAAATGGATTATATCTTTGAAGTGCTTGTCCACGACACGCACCGCAAAGAGCTATGCATCAGGTAGTCCCTCCTCCAAATTAGTGGGTTCCTCGCCTGTCTCAATTCACGAAAAGTGATCCGGTCCTGCATTCAGGCGTCCCAGCTTTACTACGACCTCAAAATCATATTCTTGGAACAATAAGAGCCACCTGCATATGTGCCCCCCCCCAACACAGACTTATTGACCAGGTATTTCAGTGCGTAATGGTTGGTATACATCCTAAAATGTCCTCTGAGTAAATAGTGTTGGTATTTTTGGATTGCGTACACCATCGCCAACCCCTCGTGCTTGGTGGTGGAATAGTTCTTCTCTGATTTGGACAACCTCTGACTTGCAAACGAGGTAGGGTTATCCAAGACTTCGCCGCCCTCCTGTGTGAGCACTTCTCCTAGCACAATACACGACACATCAACATGGAAATGAAACTCCACATCCCATTTTGGGAAGACCAAGATTGGAGCGAAGGCCAATTTCCCCTTCAGGATGTCCAAAATTTTCATACAATCATCATTCCAGCAAAATGTAACATCCTTTTTCAATAATTTTTCCATCAACGCAATGATTTGGGCATAGCTTTTGATAAAATTTATGTAGTATCCGGTGTGTCCCAAGGTAGCATGCAACTGTTTAACACTTCACAGTGCTTCCAAATTTAGAATAACGACAATCTTCACAAGGTCCACCATCAGTCCTTGTTTGTAGACCACATGTCCCAATAGGTTTCCAAAGGGAATGAGGAATGTGCACTTCTTAAGGTTCAACGCAATCTGGTGTCGTTGGCAAGTATCCAGCATCAAGCATAAGCTTGCTACATGGTGCTTAACTAATCCGAAGATAATCCAATCATCCAGATAGACCTCCAAGAATTTGGGGATGTATTTTTTGAACGCAACAACAACAATGTGTGAAAAGATGGCTAGTGCATTCTTCAATCCAAATGGCATAACAGTCTATTGAAAGCAGCCCCATTCTGTTGCCTGAGAACCCATCCATGAACGAGTATGCTTCCTGGCCGCCAACATTTTCCAGTACTTCGTATGGGAACAATGTCGGGAATGGATCATGTACATAGGCGTCGTTCAGCTTCTTGAGGTCCATGCATATTCTTATTTTGCCCCCTTGCTTTTTCTCTTACACTACCATAGGAATCACCTAGTAGGATTCTTCCACTAGTTTAATAATTTTGGTCGTGAGCATTTTTTCTACTTCTTTGTGGACCTTTTCCTTATATTTCGGATTCAAGTGGTAAGGCCTCTGCTTAACCGGCTTCGCGTCGGGTTTCAGGGTGATCTTCATCATTCCTAGGTTGCCAACAATCCCTTTTAAATCCGTAATTTTCATTGGGAACAAGTATTGGTATTCGCGGAGTAACTCAGCGACCTTATCCATAGTGGCATCATCCCAATAGTCTCCAAGTGTGGCATACTTTGGTTTTGCCTCTATTCCAATGGTTACCTACTTCGTTTTTAGTAGCGTGATGATGTTGGGATCCTCAATCAATGGTCCTTGAACCTCGTGACAACCTTCCATTTCTGGAATGTTAATATTTCGTGGGTCCCCATCATCCTACCCAACATTTACATTTTAACACTCCAATGTGCAGCCCAGCTGTGTCACCCATTTTGGCTGAAGCACTTCCATTGGCTCCTGGGGTATTTTGACGATAACTGCTTTTACTGCCTATAGCACATCGTCAACAACATCCCACCAACAATATTCAAACGTGAAAGTTAACAGAAATCCCTTGCGCAAGATATCCCATTCGCTCGTATCATGGTGGAGCTCCATCTCAGTATACCAATTCATGGGTATGACATCCAGGGTATGATAGAACAAATGCACCCATTCAGGTTGTGGCTCTTCCCCTAGACTTTGGTTCATTTCGCGAGGTGTGTATGTGGATCATACCGTCTGTCATACTTGTCTACTAGTCACATCTGTCGTTTCCCAAATTGTATGTGCATCATCTTTCTGCATCCGCGCTAGTCCTCAAAGCTTCTCTAATGCATACCCCACCACCTTGCGGGCATAGCGTGCACGCCCATTTCAGAGCATCAAATCGCTACTGTTCTGGCACTGCACTTTCAAATTTGTTCAGGATTTCATCCACTACTATCAACCCGACATACATAAGCAGATCCCTTACCTCTGTTGTCACGCAACACAGTGATCTTACCATCATGTTGCAATTAAGCGTGGTTACCTCATGTAATCGGTTCTGCCATTGTTCAGTTTTCTCATCCGAATGTGATGTGTAGGAGCTTTCGCGCTCCCACGAAATCCAACCATCAGCTGTAGGATTTACCTAGTCCTATTCATGAGCGGTTATCTTGTAGATACAGTCTAGCTCGTCATCTCTGTCGTCGTCAATTATTGACTCTGTGTAGCCCACTCCTTCCACAGGGTCTAAAGGTACCACTACGTGTAGTGACTTTTTCTCAAAAATCATTTTGCGCTTCTTTATATTTATTACTCTGTTCATATTAGTGGCCCAATCTATTCCCAGTAGCATGGGATAGGGATTGTTGTCATCAACAATCTCTATCACTTTGAAATCTGCAAGTGCGCTCGCACCTTCAATGTATACCATTATTCCCTGCAATCTTCCCATCGGTAGGATCTTCTGTTGGTTCGCCATTCGCAATTGAATAGGGGACCATTGCAACATGGGCCTACCCATGCATTCCCATGTCTGCTTTGGCAGCACATTTGCGTCCGACCCTAGATCTAGAATTACTTGATCCATTTAGTACTCCCTGATTTGCGTAGTCAATCACATTTCCCTTCCTGTTCATGATGTATGTTTCTCGAGCTTCCAGACTACGGGAGGTTCTCTTGACCCAACGCACCTAGTGATAAGTTCCTGCAGTCCTTTCACAGCCTTGCTGTCGCACAACAATTTCATACATGTCTCCAGAAAGGTAGTGATCATTGAAGGATCCATATCTGGCTCTAGTTGATCCTTGCTACCTGAAGTGGAGGGCTCCGTGAAGCTCTTCTTAGCTTCCATGAATGTCTCCTTCACGCACTCCAAATCAAATCTAGGTTCCTTTGTAGGAGCCTTGAGAACCCACACACTTTCTTTAGGCTACTTACCTTTGTCATCTCCTGTCGTGATACTGCTTCGGAGTACGATGTTTACATTCAGGTCCTCTTCGCACAACTCAGACCTCATCATTTGCAAATTCTAAGTGGGGGGAGGTTGGAGTATCCCTTTATCACGTAGCCTCGCTATCAATGTAGGGAAGTCCTCTGTCTCATGATCGAACTAAGTACAATATAAACATGATTCTCTCATCGGATTTGTACAATCGCAGGCATAATGCCCTTGCCCTCCACAATTGTAACAAATTAGTTGTCCGCGACCCCGAAAAGTCCCATTCCATCTCAACCTTGTCTGCGCTCCTAAAATCCAGCGCGTGCCATCCTTACATTTGGATTGAGGGCTAATGTTTCTATATGCACCCTATAGGCAAGATTTCGATCCATCATTAGCTTGTAACTTCTGCAGGTGCGCTCATCATGGCCTACAGACCTACATAAATTACAGAACTATTGCTGGGACATATGCATATACTTCTGTAATAGATGGCAATTATCCATAGCATGTTTTCCTCCTATCTGACAAATCATGCACCATAATGCACACTCCACGCTTGGTCCTGCTTGTGCCTCTGGTCTTAATGGCATCGACCCTCCTCCCACCAAGTAGTTCGCGAAAACTAGACAATGGTCCTTGTCATGCCCTTGGCCTTTTCATTTTATGCACCATACCTCCTCATGCACCTCTGGCCGAGTTGTCTTGTCCTGTTTCAAACTCTGCATTTCTAGACACAAATTTTGCAGTTGTGTGTGGATTTGTTGGACTCCCAGGCCAAGATCTTGTATTGGGGTCTTGTGCAGTCTCATTGCAATCTCCAAAGCTTCAGCCTGGGTGGCTAACTTCTGTTGCGACAACGCCATCCTTAAATGCGGTGTTAGTGATGATACAAACCATGTGTGGTGCTATCCATTTGTCAATGTCATGTTGGCTTCACGAATCATACTCTTCAGTCTCTAATCCAGATCCCATGGGGTTTCACCTGGAAGCATCATGATTTCCTTAAACCCGATAATCAATTTTGTCTCTGACTTTGGCCTACTAAATTCTCTATTCATCGCGGCTTGAATATCTGTGATCCCTACGTTTGGATGGTCATTAGAGTGCTTAATGTACCATTTTAATGTGTGATCCTACAACGTGCTTACCAAATTTTCCTTATTTATATTGTCATCCACAACTCCTTGTGCTTCCTATACGACCTTTACCATGAACCAAAATTGGTCCAGATCTTCGTTCCTTACTCCTCTGAATATCGACAATTTTATCGCGCTCGCCATATTGAACTGTGGTTGTGGCAAAGGTGGTGTGGGCGGAGATGGAGGTGAAGATGGTGAGACGGGGGGTGGTGTAGGTGGAGGTGGTATGCTGGGAATTCACTACCTTATCAGACTGATCACGCTTCTCGGAGAAACTTTCACGAGCTCTTCCTCACTTTCTCGCCGAGGCGAAATCAAGGGGATTTTTTCTATTTCTGCACCACCTTCGTTTCTATAGATCCTCCCACTTCGCGTAGCCCCAAACATCACTTTATTCACATAACCCACTTTTCATACAATAGCATCTTAATCCAAATGTTCAAATATTTAATGTACTTACCTCACGGTCCTTTGAGGAAGCATCGTTCCACCTTGCTGCAACTGACTATCGTGTCTATGGAAAAATTTGCAACAAGAAATGCTAAATTTAGAATGTGCTAAAAAGAGACCTGCTAAAAATAGCATGTCTAAAAATAGCAGTTTGGCCAGTGAGGTCATTGGCCACATTGGGTGAGAGGTGAAACTGCTAAAAATAGAAAGTTCTAAAAATAGCATTTCTGGGTCCCTTCCTACATATAGCAGTCCCTAGTCTATCTATAGGAAGTAAAATTAATTTTGGTCTTAACAGCAATTGGAAATATTAATTAATTAATTTAGTTGAGTTAATTAGTTAAGGAAATTCAAATTTGAAGTCTTTGTGAGCATGCACACGAGTTGTCCCACTGATTGAGGAATTTATCCTTAATTTCCTCCACTGATTGAGGGAATAAGTATGAGTTCCATAATGAGAGAATCAGTTGACTTAGTTCTAACTAGTCAAGTCCAGTTAGATTATTTTAACAAGTTGTTAAAATAATAAAATATAATTTTTTTATGCTTGCATGCATGTGACAACTATTATTTTAGATAACTAAGGATTCACTCATGCATAACTGTTGCATGTCAGTTCTGTCAGAGACCCAGTTGAGATCAGATGTGGGACAGTGTACTATCAGATGCTTGGGTATTTCTAGTAAGTATTCCTTGCATGGAGAAGGATCTATTATAGGAGATTGGAGGACTTGTGGCCTATACATTGAGGCCTACGTATTCCATGATTTTCATCTTCTGATTGATGATCATCAGAGTATAGAGAGAGCAGGATAGCTATTGAGTTGATTCTTTTTGTATGTTGAAGAGGATTTCCACTTGATTGATAATACAAAGTTGGGGTTTTAGGCTGGTGCTTTCCCCAGTGATATATTTTGTGTTATGTGTGATTGATTCCTTCTTATCAGTTATATGTGTTCATACTTTATGTTGCTCATGAATTCAATTATGCTTCCGCTTAATGTTTTGTAGAAGTAGAACAAGTATTATGCTTTAGGACATTGCATATATCGATTTGTTCTACATGTGAAATTTCTACAGTGTCTACCGCGAACTTGGTGATAAACCATCCTATAATTCGATCGAGCCAGTGGTCAACAGTGCGCACGATCTTATCTTTTGAAGCTTCTAGTCAGCACACTAATTCTCGAGTCCACACAATTGGTTTGTCGAGCCTACACTTTCCCTAATTGTCTGCTAGCTTCGCGATCCACTCATACAACTCAGAGGGGAAGGATGCAAAGAAAATTTCATGGATTTCTGTATATGAGTAGCGCTCCAACCACTATTCTTTTGATACTCATAGATTCTTGTTTTCCTGCACCACGAACTCGTGAATATTTCTATCCAACCACCCTTTAGTTTCTTTCTTTGTCAGATTCCAGTGACATGACATCAGACATCCCTTATGCAGATCCCAATCCCAGCAACAGAACCATTTGTTGGCTTGTTGGGGCCTGACCCAGGTTCGGAGATGAATTATCCAAATAAATCCCGATGCTACTGGCCCTTTTGGAAACAGTCTGCAGAGCGCGGACAGAGGTCTCACCTGAAGTAGTATGGGATGGTGCTAGAACCAGGTTTCTGCACCCTGGAGATGTCTGATGTTTTCAAGTAGTCTGCGGTTTGACTTTGCTTACACGTCACTACGCGCACTTACCTGTATCTCGCAGCCTGAGGTGCTACCTTCACGTAGCCCTACTTGGGGACTGAGCAGTGTTATTACCCAAATCCTTACTAGTAATCCGATATTAGTTGATTACCTTAGCTTATTTGTATGCTTCCAATTATACTTAACAATATTCACAATTCATATAAGTGCACGCAGTAAATAAACAATACATTAGCAACTGATATCAAACATGTAATAATTCAAGAATGGATACACAAAATTCAAATAAAACTTCTCTTTATTATTCTCTTCCTTTGGTTACAGAATCTATCCTTCCCTACGTAGTCAGCTGCAGGGGTCCGTGCACTCAGCTGTGGACAACTAGGCCTCTGTACACTCAACTGCAGAGCCTTTTCCTACTCTACAACCCAAGATACATTTAGACACTCGCTCTGTAATTCTATCTCATGCTTCAATCTTACTTCCTTATCTACTTACTTTTACACTTAGAGCTTTTCTCTATTTATACAGTCCCATGGTCCACAGACCATGGGTAGGCCGACATTACATTCAAAAATTAGGGGGAATAGGTCTATGACTCCAACATACATTTTGGGCCTGCAATTTGTGGAGCTTTACAATAATATCACTCAAAACATGGGCCTTGAGCCCCAAAACATTCTATGGGGGGATTCTATGCCCAACACTATGTGTTGTGATGTATACTATGTGTACATGTACATGATTGAAGAGGAGAGAAGGAAATAGGTGCTTTCTGGGTGTGGCAACCAATTTGGTGTGTATGGAAAGGACAAAGGACAAAGGTAGAAGCAAAGGACCGTTATAGGATAAGTATCAATATTTTATTTCAATTTTATTATGCGTGTGATCTATGATTCTTATTTGTGATGGTTACATGTGATCTATGATTTTGGTTTATGATGATTGCATGTGATTCATGATTTTGATCTATGATGGTTGTGTTTTCAGCTAATCAGATATGATATGTTTATACATGATGATTTGGTCAAGAGTAGGTTTTGCTTGTTGTGATAGGAAGTGAACATAAGTGCAAGTGTACCTTATTGATAGGCTACCAATGAGGTATGATTTGAAATTATTTCAATTTATTTTGAATCTAATGGAAATCATATGCTTGGTACAAGCATGGAAATGCCCAGTTTGGGTGGTTGAAACTGATTGCAAGAATTTGCAGCATCAGTGAAAGGAATTGGAACATGCAACAATATGTTGGTAAAGCACTTTAGGAGTAGGGCCATTGTGGGACATTGGTACCTAATAATATCCATTGATTCCCATGGGCATGCTATAAACAGTATGATGGTTTTGAGGCAAATATTGTTGAAAATGCAACAAGATGATGGAGCTTAGTGAAAAGAAGTCGCCTTCACTAAATGGTTATGTAGGCTGTTTTTGGCACAAAATCTATTTTTAGACATATGGATCATGGTCTATGAGTTGCAGGATGCTATTTATGGATGATTGGTCATGTTGGTAAAAATAGATGGACTTCTATTTTTAGACATATGGGCAGAGTCTATTTTTAGACTGCCAGTCTAAAAATAGGACAGTCGAATATTATTAGCTGTTAATAATATTTGGACTATAAACATTATCTTATCCTCTTGCAGCGCTTCAGTTCGAGCTACAGATGTGGTACATGCAACTGCCAGAAGGAAATATGCTTTTCTTATGGGTTAGTTGAGCTATTGCATGATGGAATTCAGTTAGAACTTAAGTGATTGATTTTGGTGGAGTTGATGGAGTTGTGTTCAGTTTGACTTAGTTGAACTAGTTGTATTTAGTCTAACTAAAAAATACACTAGTGATGAGTGGTGTGAATTAATTATCAATTAATTCACTAATTATTAACTCATAAATCAACTAAATAATACATCAGTTAACTCAGTGCATGGACAGTTCAGTGGAGACATGTGTTAGAGGTGAGTGAAAGGGCAAGACAGCTGTTAGTTGTGACTATAGTTGTGCATGAGATTTGCACAATCAGTGGATTGAGATTGCCAATGAGGATTGCGTAGTGCAACACAAGGGAAATATGAGTTTGGATCAGCCATTCTCATCTATTCTCAACAGGGATTGCGCAGTGGAGCTAGGCAAATAGCAGAGGAGATTTGAACCTGTGACTTGATTCAGATCTGAGCTAGTTTGTGTGTAACAGGTGGAGATAGTACTGAGTAATTGTGAGGAGTATTGTACTATGTATTGTTACATTTTCTCTATCATCATAATATAGAAATAGTTGAGGGTTTTTCAGCTATATGCTTTCCCCAGTACATATTGTGTTGATATGTGTGATTGATGTTTCAATGTGCACATGCGATTGTTTCTTCAATTCCGCAAATTGATGATCAACATAGAGGAGGTTATGTATTATGCATGCATTCCGCAAATAGTGTATAATTAGGATAATCTCTGTGAATAAGTGTTATATTATTCAAAATTTCTACATGGTATCAGAGCTCTCTGATTTGTAGAACAGGTTCTACATGGTATCAGAGCGAAGTTAATCATCGGATCTATTATTCAGAAAGTGTTTACATTTTATTTCTTTAGGTAGTGTCTGTAATTGGGCCAGGTAGCCTCTGGATTCATCCTTCTTTTGGAAGGTGAGATATCCGGTGAATGCCCATACAATCAATCTCTGTACGAGAAATACTTTGTTCTCATGAATTTTAGATCAGAATTGGTTGAGTTTTGAGCTGGTGGAATTCGAATTTGCAACAGTGTTTTCTTGGTGTCGAAGTTGAAATGTCTTTCAACGGATTGTGATTGGAGTATGCCCTTGAAGGCAAATCAAATTATATTGCATGGAAACACAGGATGGAGGCAGTGTTAGATGACAATGGGCTGAAGGAGTTCATACATGCTGATTTCCCAAAACCTATTGATGTTGCTCACGTTGAGGCTTGGAAAAACAAGACAACAAAGTGTCAAAGGATTCTGTTGGAGGGCGTGAAGGATCACATTGTATCCAGCCTGCATGGAAAGGATTCTACATACTTGATGTGGAAAGCGTTGACAGATTTATTCCAAAGCAAGAGCGACCAGAGGAAGTTGGCGCTCAAG